>JBCJKH010027614.1:8721-21487 GCA_039877255.1 Loriculus beryllinus | reverse complement strand
AGGGAAGGGAAGGGAAGGGAAGGGAAGGGAAGGGAAGGGAAGGGAAGGGAAGGGAAGGGAAGGGAAGGGAAGGGAACGATGTTCGAAAGAGTGATGGAGGGAGTGATGGAAATTGCTTTCACCCTGCAGGTGACAGCTCTGAAGTTGACATCAGGATGTGAGCAGTTGCAAATCAGATCTCTGGGGTGCCATAGGGTGATTTATGGAATGTGGGGTTATCAGGTTGCATTCCAGAAAAGGACTGAGGTGCACTAAATTATCTGTGTTTTCCTGAGGAGTGAATCAGGATTCTTTATGTTTCCTGGCTGGCCTCGTTAAATTTCTATAATTATCTTTTTATTGATAAAGTGCCTGCCCTTGGTGAGACTCGAGGGATGCTGCACAATTAAAGTAACACATTACGTGAATGTAAGATAATATATTAACAGTTGGAACAAAATTTGTCTTACAGAAAAGAAGGGTTGGTAGTTGGGATCCTTCCCTAATATTAGAACTAAGAAGGGAGTGTTTTCTTGGCAGTGAAAAACTCATCCATTCAACTGGGATATTTTCTAAAAAACTAATGTATTTCTCATTGGAACTGCTGACATGTATTTTTCAGCCAACTTATTCATGTCTCTCCTGTATGTCTCCATGGTTTTACGACAAGTGATTTTCTAAATTCTAACTAACTTCTAGTTGGCTTCTACCTGTGGAGTTTGATCCCTAAAATTAGGGAAAATTAGTCTAGGTCCTCAAGATACTATAGTCAGTTAAAAAATCTGAAATTCCAAGCTGGGTTCTAGCTCAAATAGGAATGTGGAAATGTGGGACAAAGACAGAGATCCACAGAGCAATTTAGGCACACAACTTTTTATCTGCCAAAGACAATCAGAAGATTAGAAGAGGATTGATGACAAGCTTTCACCAGTGGAACTCATTATGACTGTGGTATTCAGTTATGCAAAGTGTGAGATGGACGTGCTAAATTTGACAGGAATTCATGAAAATGGGTTAAGAGTGTGTGCTACCCATGCAAAGGGAAGAGATAAGGGTCCTTTTTTGTCATTCATATCAGCCATAAAAATTATCTGTTCACCAACAAGAAACATTCCAAAGACATCTGTCTTTTGTGAGCTCATCTACCTGTTGGAAATCACATTCAGATTTGCCTTTCAGAATGTACACCTTGGTGTTATGCTTAAGATTCTGCTGGAAATGTGCTTGCCATTCTCCAAATTAATTCTGTACTATTTATCTATTTATTATCTAACACCTAGTTCTTTTCCCTCTTCACTGAATGTCCTAAGCAAGATGCTGTAAATTCAGGATTCATTCTTTTTTGCCTTCCTTGTCAGCACCTAGATCTTGCCTTTTTGGATATCTGACCAACAGCTCTACTAAGACAGCAAGAAAGCCATTTCAAGCCAGCTGACCAGCTACCAGGAAAAGGCAGTGGTGGTCTCAGGAAGGATCTATAGATGAGGTCTTGGGTATGTCTTCACAATATCATGCAAAGGATATGCCTTTCCTTTACAGCAGGCTAAGCAAATTAGGTATTGTAATAATCTATGAAATGGAGCATCTTTAGGGGCAGGGGTTAGGGAGTCTGTTTCTGTGTTCCTGTTTCTAGAGCAGTCTGAAGTAGAAGATAAATGTTAAACCAGGATCTTGGCAAGATAAAGGCACCTGGTAGCATCATTTACATGACCACACCTTGAAGGTGATGCAGACTCCTGAATGCTTTGTGCTTAGGATCCCAGTTAGCCTTCACAAAGTGAATATAGGGTCAATAACTAGAAGTGTAAAGTAGAAAAAGGCCTTTAAGTAGCCCAGACTTGAAGGCAGAAGGAGATTCTCATTAATCTTGATGTTGTTTGGGTCCATCTAATTATGTTAAATCTTTCTGCTTCCATAAGATTAAGTGCACTGTGCAAAATAAATATTTAGTTAGACTTTCACCTTGTGGGCAATGCTATCATTCTCCTTTTAATTACCATACGGTTTTTAATAATGATGGGTAGCACTTGCCATACTGCTTCCATATGCAAAGCACTTTGCAAATATGAAAGGTGATTATGTCACCAGCTTTCTGTAATGAAATGATACTAGAGGAAATACTGGGAACTGTTTGTTCTCTGCAATTTCTGATGATTAAAATAATGTTTATATAAATAATTTAACAACTCCCCCAACTTCTTATATATATGTGCCTGAAAGCAGGCTTCTGAATCCTTTGTTTATACAGGAAGCCAAAATGAGTTCCATAGGCAACAAACCTTAATTTCAGAGTATATAGATGTTCAAAAATTGCAATCAGTGTCTAAGCAACCATTATAGCCTGTACAAATCTAGCCAATTCAGACAGCAGGATTTCAATTCAACAAGCCGTATGCAAATGCTTGTTTTGGACTAAGTTGCATTTCTGCTCAGATACTTCACCCCCCTGATTCCCAGCAATGCTACACACACTGCCAACAGCAAAGAAAACTGGGGATAAGAAGCTCAGGGAAAGATAGCTGTGAACATGGCAAAATGAAATATTGATTCACTTGCCTACCCTTCATAAAACGTCTGTGTGTAGGGTCCAATTCTGATGGATGACAAAGGCATTGCAACTCAATCCTATTAAACATAGCAATCCAAAAAAAGCAATATCCACAAATTCTGTGGCCTCATTGAAGAAGGTTACCAGATTTGTCTGTGGATATTGTTGAATTTATACTTCTCTAAGATGATGAAAATTTGATTCATCAAATTATAAAATCATAGAATGGTTTGGGTTGGAAGGGAC
Organism: Loriculus beryllinus; assembly: GCA_039877255.1. Taxonomy (NCBI): domain Eukaryota; kingdom Metazoa; phylum Chordata; class Aves; order Psittaciformes; family Psittacidae; genus Loriculus; species Loriculus beryllinus. The sequence goes on along the minus strand of JBCJKH010027614.1, from coordinate 18,714 downwards.
TCAGAGTTTGTTCAGTTTCAACCCCCTGCCATGGGCAGGGACAACTTCCACTAGAGCAGGTTTCTTCAAGCCCTGTACAACTTGGCTTTGAACACTGCCAGGGATGATTCATGGATGACTCGTCTTCCACAAGTCCACCGGTTCACAGGTTCACAATGTCAAAATCTGGTATGACAAAACATCCTTTGTTCCTACTGTAGCTAATTAACAGAGTGAATGCAACTCCATCTGATCTGTGTATGCTTACATTAATGTAGACTAAACCATGCTACCAATTTCATTGACAGTCCTGAGCAAGCTTTCATGGACTACTAAGCAGGAAGAAAGCCTATGACCATCATAAGTGTAGACATCTACACTGCAGACTTCTATGTTTAGTCAGGAAGCTCTTAGACTTTATGATTGAAGTTGTATGCAGAGATGATGCTTTATGCACTCTATTACGGGTTACATGCATATAATATAGCTATTTTCATTAGTATAAATCATATAAAAATAGTCGCAGCATCAACTTAGCATACTGTTGTGAAGTAATTGCTGTTTTCTAGCCTCTATCACTTCTTCAACAAAATAACAAGTTTTCATTGACTTTGACTAAGGTCAATGGATTGATGTTTACACAAGAAACTTTCATTAGAGGAAGGGGTGATGAAAAGAGGAAATCTTACATAGATATTATTAACTATCATTAAGTTTTTAAGCATTGTCTGGGACTAGCTCATTATAGTTATTTTTCTGTTGGTCAGTAAGTGAAGACCATGTAAGGAGTTCAGTTCAATGATTTTTTAGTGTATCTGTAGTCGCTTGGAGATCCATGAAGTAATAAGTGACTGTTAGTATTTGAAAACAAGACTATTGGAAAAAGCACAGTGTGGGTTTGACGTATTGGAATTATATAGGGTTGGTTTTGGTTTTTTTTCCCAGTCATACTGATATACTGCTAAGCCTGGCAAGGGAAAGGAAATTTTTAAATCAAAATTCAGAAATCAAAAATTGACTTCAGTAGTTCATCTAAAAATGTCTCAGAGACTAAAAATTAAGTTCAAATTATATATTTGGTATTTAAACAACTTTGATCCACATGCATGTAGGGAACCACAAGAGCTATACTAGCACAAGATAAAAATTGTCCCCAAAACATTGCAGCAGCAGGATGGATGCAGGTGTCTTTTGGTATTTCTTTAATTCGTGAGTTTCAAATGTAAATGTGCATTCTCTTTTTTTGTTTGTTTTTCCTTCTGCTATATTCCATACAATGTTTGCAAAGGTCTTAATTAATGTTCCTCTGCAAATTGTAGGTGTATTATCATGATATCACATTATCACATTCTGGTTGGTGTTAAGGCAAAATAGAACAGAACAATCTGATCTCAACATTTTGTTCGCCATCATTCAGCTGAGAAAGATAAGAACCTTTCATAAATAACTGGGAAAACTCCCTGTGTCTTTGCACTCAGAAGCCAGTCTTGGTCCTCCAGAGGTACAGCTTGCTCTGGGGAAGTGCTAAATGCATTAGCAGCAATGCTTTCCTTTTAGGCATAATGCCTTGAAAGCAGAATTGTCATTATTGTGAAATTGCTTCAGCCAACACTTAAACTCAACAGGACAATATTTAAAACATTAACTACAGACTTCCAGCTGAGCTCTTCAGCTCTTCCTTTCTGTCACATTACACAATACAACTGCTTTATGCTGACTATTTGCCCTTTCTCCCTCTTTCATAAGCTTATCTCAATAAGGCCTGTCTCAGAGTCACTGTAAGGAAGAAAAGAGAAGCTGAATATATCTGACAGAATTTTCTATCTGATAAACTAAAGTTCAAACGAGTGGAACTCTTTTGCCTTTCAAAGGCCTTCAGTCCCCTGATGTTTTCTCATGCAATATAGCCCTTTCTGAAAAGTAGGGACTGCTGTCACTTTCTTTGTGCAATGAAGTGGGACCAATCCACCCTTGATTTGTTAACTTTGCTGAAGGATAAATATTTCTGCTGCGGGCAAGGGGAGCATGGCATCACTCAAAGGAAAGTATAATGTTATTGACTTTTTTCTAACTGACCATCAAAATAAGTTTTAGGGTTATTTAGAGATATCACACTCTAGTACTTTCTAGGCCAGGTTGTTCTCTGTTCTTACAGTGCCAAATAAATGACCACACAGAGAGTGTTCTATTTGACAGGATTCACTTCAATGATCTCTCAGATCAAGGTGAGTATATTGATTAGAGCTGGGTGGGATAAAAGTTACCCTTCAATAGAAATATTTTCTAGGCTATTCAGCCAACAAGAAAGCAACAGAGCAAGGCAATGTGGTATTTTTATCAATAATTGGCTTGGCTGTTGCAGACAGAGAAAGTGTTTGAACTGACCTTCAGGAGGTCTATGGTATCGCAGACCAAGGTATGCACCCTGGATATGTTCAAACCTCTCCCTTTCCCTGGAGATGAAGCTTTCTGTGCACATCTAAATTCAATAGCGGGATCAGACCTAGCTGCACTGTTTTTGTTGTTTGAGAAGGAGTGGCCCTGCGTCTTTTTCTGTCAAACTCCATTAAAATAAAGCTAGTCCCCTTTAAAGATTAATTGTACTTTGAGTCTGATGCAACCTCAAGAATAAGTTATAGTTTTGTTAAATTAGCTACTAAAGTGAATAGTTATAAACTTTACTACTGTGATTCTGACATATTAAAGTCACATTAACTTTTTAATGTGCCAGGGGTTGCCACTGCAACGTCTGATAGATTAAGCTGAAGGCTCATTCACTGCTCTTTGTACTTCACCAATAGATTTTTACAAAACAGTTTATATCTGCTCTGTAATTAGTGAACTCCAGAATGGAAGCATTATCAATACTGACAGTAGGCAATACTCCTATTTTACCAGCTTCTTTACCTGTCCTAAAACATTGTCTCACTTTTGTCTTTTGATTTGTAACTCAATATTTAGGGTGTCAGTTTGGACTAGGATGAAGACTTCTGAGCAAGCTGATTTACTGGGTGAAGAGGCAAAGCTTTCAAGAGGTAAGAGCTTAAGTCCTGGTACAGTATGGGCTCAGAATTAGAAAACTCCATAATGTATTTATACATTTACTTCATGGTCCAGTAACAATATTCGATTCAGGAGAAAACATGCACATTGCTGGTGAGAACTCTTTGAAAAGATTGTGATCATTAAAAAAAAAATAAAATTTAGCTCTAGTTACAATAGCATCTCTTCCACTGTCAACAGGTATAGGAAATCCCTTCTACAACCTGCAAATTACCACAATGACCCTCTCTTTCCTCCATGACACAATCACAACATGTCACTGATTTTTCATGAGATTCAGGACTGGCCATTCTGAAAGGAGTCTCAAAGTGGTCTTCAGGCCAGATAGCTACTAGCTCTTACTAGCAGACACCTGACCATTGTACAAGTATTAGTCTTATTGTAAATTTTAAAAGCAAATTATAAAATGTTTTTGAACATTAGGAAATGATGTGAAGAGACCTGTTCAGAAACTTCAGTGTTTAAGTAGCAGATTTAATTGAGTCATGGCCATCAGTAGAAGCATTCATCTATTTTTCATCAGGTGCAAATTGTCAGTGTGATAAGCAAAACAGTTCACAAAAAATGGTAATTTTAAATATTTGCCATATTAAGGACAATTTTAGAATGACTGAAATGTAATTTTGTAAGCAAACATTCCTGGGTTTCAGCCTTTTTTGAAACTTCAAATTTTATTTTGCTAGTAGAAAAAGTTACACATGAAATGAAACTGTAAAATAAGAAGTACTAAATTATAAGATTACCTGAATTCACATTCATATTTTATACAGAAATATGGGGGGTTGCCTTGTTATGTGTAGGATCCTTTTATTTGTACTTCAGCCAAGCATTCTTCATAGGTCACAAATCTGTTTCCACAGTCTTTTCAATACACATTCAATGGGGAGAAAATACCGCTCTCTTCTTTTTATAGGCATGGATTTGACAGATTTGTCAGTAGAGGCAAAGTTAATTTCTTCTGGAAGTAAGATAGAAATGAAAGCTGACTTGCCCTTCTTCAGGAAACTATATTATTATTTGTAGACTTCTGCAATTTCATTAAATAGTTATATTTTAAAATTTATCTACTATCTATATACTAACTTTTTTGTTGTTTTTTCTTTTTTTCTGAGGGTGTTAGCAAGGAATGGATTAATTTTTAATGAGGTCAAGTTTATCAATGCACGGTAGCCCTATTCTGAGAAAAAAGTTTGGCTCTACAGCTGGAAAATGTAGATTTAAAGAAAAGATCTTGGTCAAGACCAAAAGGATACAAGATTTAGGCCTTCATTACCCCATTTGATTAAAATCAAAGCAAAGCAAATTTTATTTGTGTTTCTCTAAAAACAGATATAATTTTTTTGTAAGAGCTGTATTCCATAATTCAATCATAAAAAATAATTTCTGTAAGAGTATTCATTAGTTTGGATCTTGCTATTTTATACTGAAGTAGAACAAGGTGGCTGAAACCAAAATAAAAACTCTGATTTATGGTCAGCATTAGATTTATCCACAGCATCTGAAGCGGTCATCTTCCAAGGTGTCTGCCAAGCCATTCCTACCATGCTTGCCACCTCAGAACAGTAAATACGTAGAGACCACGTGTAGGGATTTAAATATGCAAATTAGGAAAACCCAGAAATGTTCTGACGTTTGTTTGCTTTATTCTTTGGTGGAAAGGACAATCACAAGCGCAAGAGATTTAATTTTATTTCCCCTAATTTCAGTCTTCTTCATCTTCATTCTTCTTTCCTTCTTCTTATTCATGTTATTCCTTTCCTACTTCTTAAGGGAAATCTCAGTTCCCATTAAAAAACTGACTTAGCTGCGTAGAAAAACACAGGATGGTCATTCTGGCAAATTGCTCCTTTTCTCTGCTGTTCAGTTGCATTAGCTGCTGTTAGATTTCATTGTCCCACATCAGATCCTGCTCCAGAATTACAAAAATTGTTAAATATATCAAAAGAACCAATTAGTATTTCATTTTTTGCTTAGCTTCTTTTATTGATGTTTCTTGGGTTTAATACTATAGGCTTGAAAATCAAGTTTTTCCTGATTCAATTGAATGAGTTTTGGAATTGCCAGGCAATCAGATCGTAAGTTTATTGGGAAAAAAGACCAATTCTACTTCTGCGCATATATTGGAATCAGGAAGCCAGTTACAAAGCTGTTAGCCTGGGTCAGGATAGTCCTTAGAATTTTACTCTGAGTTAGTTTCCAGTACATACAGAAAAAAGAAAGGAAGAAAATATATATAAGTGCTAACATGTAAGCAGGTTATTAAAAATCAAAAGGCTAAATATTTTAAACAATAAATGAAAGAAATCCTGAGTAATATCAATTTGAGGTAAAAATATTTTTCAGTAAATACTTTTTCAATTAGAAATGTTCTTCCATTTTATATTTTAAAAGGGAAGCAATATCCCTCACAATCTATTTCCTTATCTCCTTGCACACCAACCAAATATTTATTGGAAGAAATGATGTATTTTAAGAAATGAACAAACAAAAAACTACCCCAACAAATCAAGCAAAGAAAAAATAAAAGCAATTCTTACACTTTGACACTACCTATGCAGTTTTAATTTCCATCACATTTTCTCCCACAGTTATGACTTCAGGTCATGCATTAAGGATGATCTGAATAATGCCATATTCAGCAGGAAAGATAAGCCTTGCACTGCACACTTCTAGGTGGAAGCTTTGTGCCATCACACCTTCTAGAGCATCTGAAGGATGCAAGTATCAAGCTATAGTACTTGAGGGTATCCTCCCTGATTCTGTTATGCTCCATCTCAATTGCCTGATCCAGCAAAAAAGCATTATAGTGCCCAATGCGTCTTTCTAAACCATGCTTAGGCTCAACAGGCCAGCAAGTAAATCATAACTTTCACACAGGAACTTTGTCTATAACAAAGAAGCACCATGTTTTCATAAAGAGAAGGATTAAAGGAAGAAAAAGAAATTTATACTTTATATATACTGACAGCAATAAAAAATCCTCATCAGAGAACTCAAAAAACGAACCAACCAACCCTTATTACTTAGTATATCTTGAATCTTATTATTAAATATGTGGAAAACAGAAATAGTAGGCAAATATGCTGTAAACAAGTCATCTGCTTCAGCAGTAGCAGCAGCAGATTTTTATGCAAAATCTGAGAGTATATGCTGGGTTATCATTTAAACGCTTATTGGGTGTGCAGGGTTGGTTTGTTTGTTTGTTTCTTATATTGAAGATAATGTAGTTTACTTTTCTTAGGATTCACAGCTCACTAAAATGATTTGTTCCAATCTCTGTTTTTAATCAGAATTATTGTAATCATTATGCAGTATGCTTGGAAAATAAATGAATAAAAAGTAAGGCTCATGTGCTCTTAAATAACCTTTTTTCTCCTTTTCTTCCCTTATTAGCTCTTACAGATTGGCACAGGGAATTTTTAAATCTTAAGTGCTTAGGTATGGTTCAATAATTCAAGAAATCTCAGCATTTGTTATGCTGAGATTTAAAAAGAATCATTCTAATAGTTTTCTTCTTTTTTTCAGTTCCTCTTCAGCATTCTGAAGGTGTGGGGTAGACACTGTTGGGTTGGGTTTTTTTCTTTTTGAACTCCTGCATCTCTCCTTCTCCAAAATTTATTTCTGTTACTGCCTTGAATGTCTAAGAGGTTGGTGTTTTCCATTGACAAAGTACATGCCTGGTTGGTTCAGAAATGCATCTCTGGTGGGGAATAGGCTGCATAGTGTATATGGCCATTTTGAGCAGACTGGACTTGCTGAGCCTAGCTTGAGAGAGGAAGGAGATCACAACAGGAAAGAGTAGATGTTTTAGTAGAGACATGTTGAAATTAGATTGTGAAAAGACAGCCTAATGCAATAGCATAGGCCTTCTTGATAACACACTGAAGGGTCATTATACTAATCTTTCTCACATTAGTTCATTCTCTGTGGTTTGACACTTAGCACTTAAGGCCTTGTGACCTCATGAGTTAAACACGCTAAAGCAATGGTGGAGTCCTGCCATGTATGATTTGCTCCATGCATTGCTTTGCAAGAAGCAATTAGAAAACACTAATGAGCACCCCATGAGGATCCCCTAAAAATCTTTGTTGCTGAATGTCACATGGACAGCAGCAAAAAAGGGTGGGAAAAATACATGGAAATGTTTATAAACTTGATCATGTCTTGCTGCCAGTTTAACCTATAACGGCAGTGCAGTAAGTGCTGCCAGATTCTAATTTCCCTGAACAAGACTCAGTGTAAATCTGGATAAAAAAAAGTCTGAACAAGCTATTAAGTCTCATCCCACTTGTGGTAGCAACAGTAATACAAAAGGAATTGAAATCAGGGATTTAGACTGTAATCTATTCAGTTTTGTACACATTAGTAAAATGAAGGATGAGACCCATGCCTTATAACCTGAGGTATGAAAAACCAAAGTTGATGAGCAGTGGATTGAAGATAGGGCAGCATGGGATTGGTGGGCAATGGAAGAAAAGGAACAATGGAGGTTAATTACACTGCCTGACTTTAGACTTCTAGTTTAAGTCCTAAGAACCTCTCAGGGGTGATTCAGAGCTTACTTTTCTACACTCGCTGTATTAAAGTCTTAGCATACAAACTTGGATAAAAACCCTCTCTACATAAAACAAACATGCCCACTTCCATCATGCTATTCTGTCTCCATGATTAGGATAACTAGCAATTGAAATAACCATAAAGCTTTTTCTTCTATCATATTTGTGTCTGTGGTGCAATTACCAACTTCTTTTTTTCAACTAATGGAATCTATGGGTAAAAGATATTTGCATTTCTGCAAAGCAGATTTCTTTGAGGTACTGCATGTGCATAGATAAAAAATACACTTTGCATCTGTGTGCACAAATCTAGAAGTTTATGTTGAATAGCACTGTATAACCACAAAACTCTCAAGTGTCATTAGCATGGAGATAACGTGTACTGCAACATAATTTTAAGACACCTGTCATTTTTTGTAAAGCTAACATTGCTTTGGTTAAAGAATATATGAAAGGATAAGGAATAGCCGATGACTGTGATTCGTGCAGTGAGAAAGAGCTACAGAATCTAGGAAATTCTTTGCAAGCACCTAGGAAATAGTGATGAGCTACTGCTAGTCATGAAGAAAGCATGTCAAATCAACCTTTTTTTTTCTCCTTCTATAAAATGGTTTGTTAATTGAGCAGAAGCTGGTAACATATTTTGAATTTGGTAAGACTTCTGATGCAAACTTAGAGGTTATTTTCCCAAATAAACCAGAGCAATCTGGACTAGATGAAACTACTACACAGTAGGTGCAAAGACAATTAAAAAGCTTCACTCAGGGATTATTTTTCAAGGGTTCATAGTCAAAACAGAGGAAAGTGCTGGGCAGGATCCAACAAGCGTCTGCCTTCGTTTTGGAGCTATTCAGTACTTTAGTTAACGATCCAGATGATGGAATGGAAAGTGTACTTATTAAATCTGCAGGTGACAACAAGCCTCAAGAAGCTGAAGTACAAGACTGGAATTCAAAATGATGTTGAGATGCAGGAGATATGGTTGGAAAAAATATGATGAAATTCATTAAGGACTCAGGCAAAGTATAACACTTCACAAGCATAATCAGCTGTAAAAATTCAGAATGCGGACCAGCTGCTTGAGCAGCAGCTATACAGAAAAGTATTTAGAAGTTGTATCGGGTCAAAAGTGAACACTGCCATCCTCCTCCAACTTCTCCCTCCATCATGACCGTAAAACCAGTAGTATAACCTTCAAACCATATGCTGTTATCATTACAATTTATTCAGTTCTGGGGAGGCCTATTCTAGAACAACATATTCAAAAGAACTATGGACAGGACAGGAGTGAGAGTGATCACATACCTGAAAAGCATAACAGTTTAGTAAAAACTAAAAAACAACTAAACCATTCTGCCAAAAAAGGAAAAGACTGGAAGCATACCTGGTAACACTTTTCAAACAGGTAATGGTAGAATCATAAAATACCAGATTGGAAGGAAACCCAAGGATCATCTGGTCTGGCATTTCTTGGCAAAAGAACATTGTAGATGTCCCAGCACCCTGTGCAAATGAATCTTAAAAGTGTTCAGTACTGGGGAATCCACCACTTCCCTTGGGAGATTATTCCAACTACTGACTCCTCAGGAGTAACTTGTGCCCATCACCCCTCATCTTTTCCATATGAGTCTTTGTAAAAATGGAGTCTCCATCTTCTTTGTTGCCACCCTTCAAATATTAAAACATGATGGTAAGGTCACTTCTGAGTCCTTGGATCATCTCTGTGGCCAGTCTCTGGACTCTCTTCTGCCTGTCCACACCTTTTTTGTACAGCAGGGACCAAAATTGAATGTAATATTTCAGGTGTGGGCTGAAAAGCGCTGAGTAGAGTGGGATGATGACTTCTTTATCTCTCTTGTGATGTCCTCATTAATGTAACTTAGCATCCTGTTGGTTTTCTTTACAGCAGCTGCACACTTTTCATTCATATTGAGCTTGTTATCCGCTAAGACCCCTGGAGCCCTTTCCATAGAGTTAACATGATGCTGCAAACAACAAACATCCATGGAGGACAGGACTTTTTGTCATTTTTTGTGCCCCCTTCTGTACAAACTACTGCATCTGAGAGCTTTACTCTAAGGCTGGCAGCTATACAGGCCTCTTTCTAGCACTTTTTTAAAGGTTGTCCTGGGTTCAGTAGTAGCAATCATTTTTTTTTTCTTCTTCTTAGTAGCTGGTGCAGCTCTGTGTTTTTGACTTTCTGCCTGGAAACAGAACTGATAACAGCAATGTTTCTAGTTATTGTTCAAATATTTAGTCTGACCAAGGACTTTCTGAGCCTCATGCTCTGCCAGCGAGGATGCGAGGCTGAGAAGAATCAGGGACAGGACACCTGACCCAAACTGACCAAAGAGGTATTCCATACCACAGCACGTCATGCCCAGGATGTAACTGG
>JBCJKH010027612.1:15348-46915 GCA_039877255.1 Loriculus beryllinus | reverse complement strand
CAGGGCACGGTGTGGGGCACACAGCACTGCCTGCGCCCCACGGCACTTACACTGAGCCTGTGCTGCCCGCAGGGACCTGGGCAAGGGGGGAACGGTGGAGCACACCTTTGACAAGCACAGCATCGACCTGCAGCCTGGGGCACCCCAGCGTGAGCAGCTCGCACAGCTGCTGCAGGGCACCCGCACTACCCCAGTGTGAGTATCCTGTGGGGTGAGGATGATGCTCCCATGTCAGTGGGACGGTGCCCCCCTCATTCATCCCCCTCTCTTGTAGGGAAGTCCCCAGGCTCTTCCCCAGATACATCCGGGCGCCCAATGGCCCTGAAGCCAACCCTGTGAAGCAGCTGCTACCAGGTAGGTCGTGCCGTGGTGTGTTCTCTGTAAGTATTCAGTGCTGGGGGCACACAGATGCAGGTTGGGTGGAGAAGTGATTCACAGCAGCCTGAGGAGGACTTGGGGATGTTGGTTGATGAGAAACTGAACATGAGCTGCTTCAGTGTGCACCGGAGCCCAGAACCCCACCATATGCTGGGCTGTGAGCAGCAGGTCATGGAGGTGATCCTGCCCCTCTGCTCTGCTCTATGAAACCCCACTTGCAGCACTGTGTGCAGTTCTGGTGGCCTCAACATAAGGACATCGAGTTACTGGAGCAAGGCCAGAGCAGGCCATGAGGATGATCAGGGGACTGGAGCACCTCCTGTACAAAGACAGGCTGGGAAAGTTGGGGCTGTTCAGCCTGGAGAAGAGAAGGCTGTGTGGTGATCTCATAGCAGCCTTCCAGTATCTGAAGGATGAATAGCCTAGAAGAATGCTGGGGAGGGCCTCTTCATTAGGGACTGTAGTGACAGGACAGGGGTTAAGGGTTCAAACTTAAACAAGGGAAGTTTCGATTGGATATAAGGAAGAAATTCTTTCCTGTGAGGGTGGTGAGGCACTGGAATGGGTTGCCCAGGGAGGTTGTGAGTGCTCCATCCCTGGCTGTGTTCAAGGCCAGGTTGGACGAAGCTTTGCGTGGCATGGTTCAGTGTGGGGTGTCCCTGCCTATGGCAGGGGGGTTTGGAACTAGATGATCTTAAGGCCCTTTCCAACCCTAACTATTCTATGATTCTATGATTATATTAAATCCTGGACAGACTCATTGCAGCATTCAAGTACCAGGAAAATCCATAGGAACATGGACTCACACCTAATATTTTTCACTTTACCCTTTTATCTCTTCACCTCCCTTTTTGCTTTTCTCTCTTTGTCTTTTTTCTAACATGTTCTCTCCCTTCACCTACTAGTTGCAGAAACAATCCAAAAGTTGCTAGCTAATATACAGTTTCAGTACAGCACCACCTTCATTTTCTATTAAAAACTACAATTTTGGAGAAATGAAAAAGGATGGAACTAATGGAATTTTTTATAAAACAAATATTTATTCCTTGCTCTCACTTAATAACAAAGTTCGGTAACTACAGAGTATGCAAAACAGCTATGCTAATTCCCTATTGAAAAAAAGGAAAGATATTAACACAAATGTTATGAAAGAATCTGAACTCAACTCAGAAACATTTTTAGGGAATATTTTGTTTCCATTTATATGGATGTTGGCAGTCTCTGACTCTTTGTCAGAGGCCCTGCACAGTGAAGCAGCCTGAACTTGATGGATTTTCTTACAGATTTTCTTACTGATCTTTGACAACAAGCCAAGAAGTGATCTGACGTCTAATGCATCGACAAGACCCAAAAGTGGTTTTGGCAGCGTGAAGTTTAAAACTGCACTATGTCGTACATCAGGAAATATGAAATATTTATTTATTGCATAAGTATCAATATCAGTAACATTGGTAAATACGTCACCAGCAGTTAGCAAGGTATGTATTGGTGATATACAAGACTACTTAAATCCTCTTCAACTTTTATACCTTAGATTTACAAAGTCAAATCAAAACAAATTGTCAAGCAGTTATTTGGCAACTGTATAGTGAAACATACTCTTCTCACTATGGATTATATATGTATATACATATATAGAGAGAAAGAGCTAAGAACACTGCCTAATAATCTCTGTCAGGATGTCAGGTTCCTATAAACATAAGATCTTCATTTTCCAAAACAAGTTATCCATGAAAATATCAGTTCCTCATTGACCACTTGCGCTATCTCGCTCATTGTTGTATGGTCTTTTAAAGGTGGGTGGCTTGTCTGTCCCCATGGAGGGGAGAACAGAGCCATCCCACAGGAGACAACTCAAGGCACCCAAATCAGATTCCTAAATTACACCCTTGGGAAGGCACGTGACTACAAAAGGAGGCTGCATATTGACTAAATCATGTAAGTCAAATTCCCACAACCTGAAGTTGTGATACTTCTTAGCTGTACAAATCACAAAACTGTGGTGTAGCTGGATGAGAGGAAGCCATAGCAAGGCCACATCAACAGTGAACACAGAAACGCATGTCAGCTAGAAAAGACCTGTGAGAAACAAAAAGATTGTCTAGTTTGACATAACATTGAAATAAAATGAGTACAAAGAAACAGAAGAGGAGGACTAATGTGGAAGTCGAAATTGAATACATGTATATGGAAGATGAAATTTACAAGTTTATATTATTAATCAGCGTAACAAAAGATCAACAAGGAACAAATGTAAGCTACCAAAACAAACCTGACACTTTTTTCCTAAGAATTCGAAAGCTAATTGTTGATCTTAATTCACAAATTAACATTATTTCTGTTGACGGAATATTGAACCTTATCCCTTTGATCTCTGTAATCCTAGACAGAGTGCTGGAACTCACAAGATAACAGACATAAAGATGAAATGTAACATATAGGTGGACAAATAGCATTATCAAGAAGGCTGACCATTTAAAGGAGTACTTACATTCTGTCTAAAAAGGTGTTGACATCTTCATCCTTTTCATAGTCCTTGCACAGCTGGGCTACCAAAGCCCCATACGTGAGTACAAAAAGTTCTCTGCTCTGCCAGAAAGGATGGAAATCAAAAATGAAGAAAACTAGAATCAAACTTTTCCACACTTGTGAGCTGCTACTGTATTAAGAGCAAGCAAAAATTATATTTACAGTAATAAAGAAACTTTTGTCCATGGGTGTGTAATCACTGAAATCCACAGTCCATGTGTGACAGAACCTGAACTGATCATCACTTGAGTCTCTGTACAGGGATTTTGACTGTCATTTCTGACATACCGTTTCTTGGAATGCTTTCATCAGGTGCATTCTTGCATCCTATAGCCACACATATGTGTGCTGGCTTGATAAATGATGTCAAACGCTATCCAAGATTAATGACAACCATTTAGTTGCAGGAAAGATAATAGAGACAATGAGCTATTAGTCTTCTACAATAGGAAAAACACTATATGCACCGAAATTCCAGTTTCTTCACAAATGTATGGTTGACATGATTCAGATTAACAGCTGCTTTCCTCAGTAAATAAAAGGTAGATTAAAAAAAATGGTTCAGAATAATGGCAAAATATTATAATTCAGCACAAGTGTAAAGAATAATGTCAAGCAGAGTTGAAAAGAATCAGTCCCATTGACATTTCCCTTTCCTTATCAGTCTTTACATGTAGGTGGGATTGCTGTTAATACTAGTTCTCCAAATATCTGGACAATCTGATTGTGACATTACCTCTGTATCTTAGTACAGATGTGGTTTGTACGGCTCCCCAGCATGAGCAGGATGAAAGGGATGGGTGAGGATTACAGCCACCTGCCCAAGGAGCATGGAACACAACTGAAAAGGTCAAAGTCATATTTCTGCATAGATGCTGTCACAAGCACTAGTCTGGGTTCTTTAGCTGTGCTCCAATCTGGAGGAAAGTTTTCTTCTCTCCCTGCCCCACCAGATCACCTACATGGCACTGCAGAATTGACTGTATTGAGCAGGAGAACATGCTGGCCCTTAGGTGAGAGACTAGGTTGACTCTTACTATAACTTCTTAGAAAGGCATTAATTAAAGGAAGTACTACAGGCGTGTGGCATGTGGGCACACTATAGGTACTTTTTATAGCCTGTAGAAAAAATAACAGTGAATACCAGTAAAACTTTAGAACTAATCACACAAGGAAAGGAAGAACAGCTTGTTCAAAAGATCTCTTCCTGCTCCCTTTGCATCAAAAAAGCTTGGAGTTTAATCAATGCTCCCATTTAAAGAAGTCACTGTTTAAAATCTTAAGTAGCATGGAACCATTTCCTAAACTCACCTTGGTGATAATTCCTGTTTACATTAATATTGCAAACTTTGCCAAATTCTCATTAATAAGTTTTTAATGCAGTAAATGGATGTTGTACAGGTTCTGCAGTGCTGTAATCTCAGCAAAAAATCTATGTTGTAATCTAAGAGAAACTTGAGCATACTTTATCAACATAATTGTATTTATCAGCCACTCTTGCAATCTGTTGGGAGCATTTCTTATGGCAAAAACTTACATATTTCAACTTTAATTATACTATATTCTTCCATTTCTTTTTCAGTGGAGAGCTCTCTCCCCTTTTCAGAAATTGACACAACATTGTCTGAAAGACTCCTGGGATTTCTCCACTTCCCCAGCTCCTGCCAAAAATTTATAATTCACCATACAAAGACTCCTAAGGCTCTAGGTTCCTGAAGAAAGATCTGTGTGGAATTGAGCATTCCAAACACAGAACAGAGGTATCCTTCTCTTTACATTTCATTTAATGACTATCTAACCACAGAGGTACATAAGCTTACCTGGCATTTCTATCTTTGACGATAAATCTCTCTATGCACTTACACCTCTGCTCCTGAACAGTTTCCAATCTCAGAAACTTTGTGCCCACCTTTCCTAAGCCTGCTCAGAATCTCAGCACTAGACATGATGTAAAACATTAGTTTGCTATCACTTTTCTAGAATTGCCTATGTTCTCCTTTACTAGCAACTTCCTCTGTCTCCAGTTTATCATACATATGTATGCACAGATATGGGTGTCACATCTATGTCACTGCTTAGGATCTGGCAGCTTGTTGGCAGCTCAAAGGGGGTCACACTCTAGCCATAAGTGCCGCCAGCACCACTGCTCTCATACTGGCAGACTTATCCCCATCCTTTCAATACTTTCAAGCTAATCAGAAATACGAATGTATAAAATGTATCAATACAGTAATAGCTTGTTCTTAGTCCATGCACAATTTTAATCACACATTACAAAAATGTCTTACTATTTTGTGGTTCTCCTGCTTTCTTCCTGGTGAACGAGACATGTTGCTTGTGTAATGCCTGAAGTATTTGATTGTCAGTTTATGTCTTTTCTTCCTCAAGCAGCATAGTTTTCTTACTATCACTGCATTTTCTCTTTTCCTTCTCTAATTTTTTCTCCTTTCTGCTCTTCTGCCTTTTGCATGAAATGTGTTTGCTGCAGTCTGTAATGCTGCTGATGCTCCTCCCATTCTCTACGTGTACTGAGGCCTTTGGGAGGAATTTGACCAGCAATAGATCTGCCCCTCTACACAACATAAATAACCACTACATCCATAAGAATGATTTGTAATCAAATACACGGCAAACAGCCTTGATAAACTGGGCAGCCACAAGAGATTAACAGGTCTTAACGTTTTTAGGGACAGCAAATTCAGTCTGCTGTTTGTGTCAGATCTGGTGTTTGGAGAGTTAACAAAAGCTCCCTCTCTGAAGAATCACAGAACCTTAGATTCATTTAGGTTGGAAAAGACCTTTACGATCATCAAGTCCAAGTCCACCACTAAACCATGTCCCTAAAGATACTGCCACACAATGTTGTTAAAGATTTATCATTTTCAACTTAAAGGAGCTATAGTTTTCTGACAGCTCTGACTGCTTTAGTCTGGTAAATTAATGCCTGTCTAGGCAGAGCAGTGTGGGCTATAGGGCATTACTACCACCATGTGTCTGCAAAGCTGGCAGGACAGATCTAGAGCACCCAGACCCTCAAAGGAATAAACTGTGTACCTGCTACAGCTGCCAGCTTGTGCAAGTGGCACATTCATCAACGATGTTTCTAGGAGATTTTATATCATTCTTGACTTATTATAACCCC
This sequence comes from Loriculus beryllinus, assembly GCA_039877255.1. NCBI lineage: Eukaryota > Metazoa > Chordata > Aves > Psittaciformes > Psittacidae > Loriculus > Loriculus beryllinus. Next base: position 40,866 of record JBCJKH010027612.1, on the reverse strand, counting down.
TATTTGTAAACATCCCTGCTATAAACATCCAGGAAGGTTCAATTTACTTTTTCTGCTTTTCCCTAAGGTAAATTTGGTCTACTCTCTTAGTTTAGATATGCAATAAATTTCAACCATGGTCATTAGTGAATTAAGAAATTAATCAGGTAGCTGTCTTTCCTTTCAGGGTTTATCTCCACATACATTACTTTTGAGTCCTCTGGGGAAAGGCAGTTAAAAATATATGGCCCCATCTGAATGTGATGCTGTTACTAAATTTCAATTAACAGATTTGGTGCTGAGTGAAATTACAGGTATTTACTACTCCAGATACATAAAAAACAGCAGATATGATTCATTTGGGATAAGAAGGATTAATTTACTTAAAAAACAAGTAGTTTAAAGTTATGATAGAATTCAACAACAACAACAACAAAATAGGACAGATAAAAGGATTTTTAGCTTTTTCTGTGGAAAACATAGTAATCCTAAAAGCTGTCATTTCACACAGAACGAGCTGGTGGTGACAACTTTACAATTGGTAAGCCACTTCAATTTTCTTTTAGGTGCTCTTCTGGCCCTGTAATATCCAACTCAATTTTATAAGCAAAATTATTGTAGCTACTTCCCATATCTAAATTTAAATAAATTATAAAAGCCAGGCATTACAATTCTCTAGATAGCTACTTGCATTTCTAAATTGAGTCTGAGATGGGTTTGTTTCTCAGATTGTCTCCAACTGGCAACAAGCACCAAAGATGTATCTCTTTGTAAGAGACATCCCATATTTCATAAGAAAGTGTACTGCATTACATTTAGAAAAACAATTCTAAAAGATCATTATTAGCATAACTTAACAGCAACAAAACCATCACAAAGCACTTAAGGCTGCCCGTAAATGAGCACCATTTTATTTATCCCATTCTGAATATAAGGATGAATTACTTCAGCCTGCATTATTACTATTACAATTATGAAAGAACACTGTGGACCATACAGTACAAAGCATAGTAAAAACACATCAGCACTGTTTGGAAAATACATATGTGCACACCTGTATATGTGAATTCACACATATAATATGACACATTAGGTAGAATGCATTACATTTTGAAAGGTTTGCACATGACTGAGAAAATGAAGCTGAAATAGTGTGTCCAAATAAACTGGAGATTCAATGGCTCTAGTGAAGGAAACAAGTCAATGGTGGACTGCATGCACATCTCCAGGCACAGAACAAAGCCACCTTCTTCATTTTAACTGTTATCTCACCTGCAGCCCTGTGAAAAGAGTAGAGGTTGGCACATATCTGCCACCTGTTTTAAACCTTGACATAGACATCTCAGAAATAACCCAAGGCAATTTGAATAGTGAGGAAGTTAGTATCTCCCTGCACCTCCCTTTTGGTCATGTTTGTCAAGTGAGGATTTTAACCTTCAGCTCCAAGAAGGCTAATCTGGCACACTGCATTGAGCAGACTGCAACAGTTGTTTTCATTCCTGTTAAAACTGAAAAAAAAAAAAGACCTACAGCAAAACAACCAAACCCCAAGCCTCAACATCTCTCCCAAAGTTCAAAAGCATGAAAAAGTGTTCAGCATCACTCTGTCTTTTATAGTGGGCTGGTTATTATGGGAAAGCTGAAACCTGGAGAGCTAAGCACATGGCATCCTTAGTAGCCCAGACTCTAAGGATTCTTCCACACATTAATATCCCAGACTGTAATATAAAGGTCAATAATGAATTAGGTGGCAAATGCCTAAAAAAATGCCTTGAGGCAAAACAAGAATACGCTTGCCACAAAACATGGGTGTCCAAATAAGCACAATACATGATCAAGCTTTTGTTTGCTCCCCATCTACAGCTCAATAGACCTTGTGTTAAATATTTCACTCACAGAACATTATTTTTTTTTTTTTCAAATTGCAAGAAGGTAGGTGATGGGGATTTGAATCTACATGAAAAAACATCATTTGAACACAGGTTTCTCACGTCACAAATGAGTGCTTTTACTCAAAGCCCTGTAAGGCTGCTGCTTTAGCCATTTCAGAATAAACCACTGCTGTTGCTGCCATATTGCCTGTAGTGCCCTGCCTGGGAAGCATTTCAGCTTGACCTGATGAAACTTCCTAACTGCCTAGGTTAGGCATCTCAGGAACCCTTTACAAGAGAGTGGTTTTGGATTTGGGTATCTGCTCTCTGGTGAAATTCACTACAGGCACTTCAAACCTCACTGAAATTTGTTTTATAGCACAGCTGAGTTCTGAAGCAAAGATGCAAGTTTTTTTTTAAAAAAACAGTATCAGGTTTTTATTCTTCCCTTATCATAAACCTTATTGATTATTTATCATCAGTGCTTATCCTGCTTAAGGAGACAGGAACTTCTCCCTTAACCAGGCCAAAGAGACCATAAAAATGACTTGGAAAGCTGAAGCTAACCTGTAACTGGGTAGAATGCAGGACACAGGCAGTGCTCCCCTATGCTCCCACAGGAAATCTGTAGTATGCCTTCTAATACACACAGGCAAGCTTGACTTCCACGCAAAATATAACTCAAGATGCAGCTAGAGAAGGCATACAGTGTCAGCCTTCTGAGTGCTAATTCCATGATGAAAAGACTTGTGCAGGACCAGAGAGACCAGAGTTCAGTGTCCTCCTCCAAACTTTATGGGGAACAACCTTCAGATGGAAAACAGAAAAACACTTCCCTGCTTCTCTATAACGTCTCCTGGTTATTGGATAACAAAGTCCTTACCTTCTTCTGATCCAATAAATATCAAAAATAAATAAATAAATAAATAAAAAAGGGGGTAAATAAATGCAACTGGTAGAACTATGGCAGAAAGGCTGGAGCATACAGAGCTTCATGACTCCACATTACTAATAACAACAGAGCTCCTGGAAGAAAGAGATGAGTGAACATGTTTTGAGTAGGTCAGGTACAGAAGGGAATTGAAACCAATCTCTCCTTTCTGTCACGGCTGCTTTAATTCAAGAAAAAGCAGAGAAGAGATTAAAACCTGTTTGCCTGTGCATGGGAGCGTATAGGGAAGTGTAATACGCCTTCCAATAGCCATGTTTTAAAAGAAAATGACAAGCCATTCTCAGTTCTTCCCCAAAAAAATCACTTATTCTCATAAGTGAGGTTCATTGCAGGGAATTCAAGCTGACACTGTCCTGCAAAATGTCAAGCAAACCTATAGCTAAGTTTTGGCCATGTGTCTTATCTAACTCAGACAACAGGTATAAGCATTTCTTTGCCTCAGAGATGTCACCTCAGGTAGTAATATTTTGGATTGCATTCACTCCTAACTCTCCCTGGGCAATAGAGAAAGGGCTTAAATGTCTACCTCAGGGCTTAAATGCCTACCTCAGGACTCTGGGTTCCTTTGAAAAGGCAAGGACTTCCAGGTTTGATGCACCACCAAAGATTTTAATTGGATCCAGCCCTGTAATTTTTTCCATAATAGGATGACCCAGCAGGATTATTTACAGCACAGCATGAAAGCAAATGCCAAAGTGAAAATGCAGCAGTACAAAGTTGCTGTATTGATTGTATAAATTGCCTCATTCAACAGCCTCAGGGTGACTATGAATATTTCAGTGTTGTACATCTCTTCAGTTTCACATCTAATGTGTTTCTTGAGTAAACAAGTGATGCTTGGAAAAGCCTTCTTCCTTTATAAACCAAATAAGACATGGGTTCCCAAAGAAAGCTAAGCAGCAATCAGAGATTTTAAAATGAACTGAGGTATAATGGAAGACTCTTACAAAACACTTTCAAAATAATTCTGTAATGGGTTTATTACACTGAATTTAAAGCCTGATGGGTTTATTATATTAAATTTAAAGGAGGTGTTTTTTGGGTTTTTTTTTTTTTTGTTTGTTTTGTTTTGTTTCTTTTTAATATAATGCCACCAGTACAGGTAAAAAACAAAAGTTACTGAAAATCCTGTGATACTGAAAGAAAATGAAGCTTCCAAATGGCAGTGTTCAGATGGCATTGGGATTTTGTTGTTTTACTACTGTACCCAAACAATCAACAACAGGTTCCAGAAAAGCTGTGGCAAAGTGCTGCTGGATGTTTCAGCATGTTTCTCTATCACTTTTAATGTTGTGCAATGGTGTCACATAGTTTTGAAAGCTAATTACTAGCAAGGACCTCTTGCACAGACTGTGACTGGGGGGATAAGCAGGTGCCCACCCTAACAGCTCACTGGAGGAACAAAGTCTTACCTAGTATACAGGCAAGATGTGTATAAAATGCTATCCACGTGTGTATCAGGTGTGAGAGTGTCTCTGCCATACAAGCAGACTTCTCAGAACTTTTAACATAACTTTTTCCATATTCAGATCAGCCTAGGATATGCAACGTGCAGAACCACTGGACAGTGTGACCATAAGACAAAGCACAACCTGGAGAAACTTATCAGGACTGAAACATTTTTAACGAACCTCTGTTTAAGGCTTGATGTGAAAGACGATGAGAACACAGATTATACATCCCAATATTCAAAAACCATTTCCGGAAATGTTTAATTGAAAAATTTCTATCTACATCTGTCCACAGAATGGGACTGACAATACTTACAGAAAATCTTAAACCTTGTAGTCAAAAGCACACTATATAAATACCAGCTGTTATCATGGGCACGTCTGAAGCTGGTTTTACACTGTGTGAATAGCAGATTACACACTATCAAAAAAACCCCAAACCCTTCCCGAAGACAACATTCAACTCTGTCAGGAAAAGAGACATGCTAGCTTCTTGCCACCTACAGGTGGAACACTAAAATCCTCATGGTCCACCAGCTACTTACAGCTCAGGCTCCAGGGTTTGGAAAACAAATTGACCCAGAACTGACATAAACCAGCACTGGGATTCCAAACTTTGTGAAACTCATGGGATCTTTTCTGGTTTTATTTTAAATGCTTTGGGTTTTACAATCAGTCCACTTACAAGGCTTTTTGGTTGGTTTTTTAATGAAGAATACCTGAAAGATCTCTTTCGGTTTTTTTTCCCTCTAGTCTCATGCCATGCTTCCACTAATAACCACTGATTAGCAAACAGCTTGCCAATTAACCCTGAGAAGGTAGCCATCAGTTTAGTAGCACTGCATGTCATCCAAAAAGTAGGGAGAACTTATTTAGATTCAGACAATTAGCAAGGGACTGGCAGTGCTAACAGTTGCTTAAAAGCTGTGTTCCATAATGGCTGAGATAAATAATTTAATCAATTAAAACACCTGATTTGATAACTAAGTATATTTAAAGCTAGCAAGCAGCTTTAGTTGTCAAGGGCTGGAGCAGAAAATTTGTGGGAAGGGAGAGGCTTGTGGGGATTGTTCTGGGAGGTTTCTGAGTGGTGTGTTTGGGTTTTTTTTAAACTGCTGGAGTTTGTTCAGTTCTATTCTGCCATTAACTAAACATAAAAATTTAGATTTGACTTAGAGTAAGATATAAAATGACTTTCCTTCCAAAGTGGTTAACTTTTCTAAAAGGCAAAGAGGTTATTATTGCTAATGCTATAATTGCAATAGTAACAATTGGTGGGCAGCAGCTCTTCTCTTTTTTTACATTCAGCTGTCCCTGTCACATTGGACAGAACCTTATCTATGGCCTGGCTTTCCTTGGAGTTCCTGCACTTATCCTTCTAATTGTTGGCTATGCGCTGAATAACCAGACTTGGAGGCTGGTTACAGGCAAAAGGTCTCTTGAGAGACAGACTACACCAAACCAATCACTGCAATGCAAACTGGTCTGCTTTGTCTTATGCAGCATCACTGGGAGAGCACTGGTTGCTCCAGTAACCTGGCTGGCAGTTACCCTGATAAATGGTTCATACTATGTGTGTGCTGTGAGTGAGTATGTCCCTGAGCATTATTATGAAGCTAATCCTAATATTACTGCCAGTGAACGTAGAAGGATACTGGCTGCATTTCCATGCAGTCAGTTAGTTCCTCCAGAGCTGACCCTGGCAAGAGATGAAGTTATTCTCCTACTCCGATACCAGTCACAAGTGAGTAACTCATGTTACATCTGTTGTTTGTATCTCTCATGATGAGAACTAGAGTTAATCCAGCAGACAAAGTGTTAGAATAAAACAGGATCAGTATGCTCTGGAGTGCCAAATCTCTGTGTTTTGAAGCCTGCTTTGTTCCTGTAAGTGGAATTGAACTTTAGGTATCTAAATTACTATGTTTGTTTGTCCTGGTTACTGGAGAATATAATTTTCTTTGCATAGTATCTTGAAAAGTATGATTAAGTAAGACAAATACAAGTTCAAAAGCCAGGGAGGGTATGAAGTTTCTTATTCAATGATAAGCAACACATGAGTAAGGTGTCTGCAAGAGCTCCACATAAGCCAAACTAAAATCTTTGTTTTTAAATCAGGCTTAAGTCTAAAAGCTTACATACTGGGTAAATTGGGGAATATTAAGTTGTCATTTCAGATAAAATTTGTTTCAAATAGGCTGTAAGCTAACATAGGCTAAGAATTACACAGCTTTTCTTCTCATAGTAATAGCTGTGGAGGCAAAATCCTTAACAAAATGTATTAACAGGACTTCTTTAAACTTGACAGAAAGTGACTTTTTACTATACTGCTACCTCCAGTAGTCAGGGACTAGGTTTGATGGCAACAGATCCTTGCCAGGCTTCTGTGTTGTTAACCTTATTCAGAAAAAACAAGTAAAAATCATCTTATGGATTTTCTGATTCTCGGTTTACCATTGTATTTTCAGTTGTAACAGTTCCTTCTTTTTTCTTTGTAAGGTGGCTGGCTGGCTTCTGATTGCTGTGGTAGTCATCACTGTCTTCCTATCCTACTGCCTGGCAAGCTGCTTCTCCCCACTCAGCTTTCTACATTTCAGATACTGGAGCAGCTACATCCACAATGAGCAGGAGCTCTTTGACGAAGCAACAGACCAGCACTCCAGGCTCTACGCGATGCAGCATGTAAGGAAGTTCTTTGGCTTTGCCCCAGGGAGTGAAAATGTAAAGGAAATCCGTATCCCATCTCTCAAGGAGTGGCAAGCCATTTCTGGACTGGCCTTTCTGAAACGAGTGGATGCAGAGCACTACGACTACAGTCTCCTCCATGACTGGGCACTCAAGGGGTCTGCAAATGGGAAATACTTGAGGACTAATGAAGACCCTGCGATCAGAACACAGGTCTGAGGGCCACACCCCCATCAACACCTTACAGATAAGCAGGACATCAGCTTGATCTGATCTGGAGCTTTCCAATGCTTTATTGCATTGATATGTACAGTATGTGATCAAGTACATCCTGTTAATTTAGTCCTTTAGTACATGCTTACAGATACCTTTCCTAATGGTGCCTGACTCCTATGGGTCTGATAGTTTATGTCTAGATTAGGGTGGGCTGTTTCAAGCTGCAGTTGCCTGGCTTCCAATATTTGTGCTAAAAGGATGTGTATGTACTAGGAGAGGAAGTCATTCCCAAATGCTTTTTCTTTCCTACCATTAAAAAAACAAACAAAAAAAAATTAGTAACTTGGCCCTGATTGAATCCTAGGAGTCAGTCCATTCTGTACAGAGCAAAAGCAGATATTCAGCTTTGTCTTAGTGACCCCTTGCAGAAATGCCTTATTTTTTCTCTTTTGCATTTTTCTTGTTTTGTGTGAATATACTGAGCTAACCACAAGCAAACCTTGTGTCTACAGCAGCACAGAAGCAGAGGAAACTTCAGCAATGAAGGCTGACCCTAGATATAGCGTTAAGCAAACTTCCAGGTCTGGTCAGGAGATAAAATGCCCACTGAGAAACATAGAATGGAGTGTGACATGTATCAGCTGCATGAACACTTACATGGAGAAAATAAAAGTTCAAATGTATTTCAGCTTAAAGCAATAATAAGGTCTGTCTCCTATTCCTTCTAGATAGACTTGAAAACCACTTTGGTACTTGTATACTTGCCCACTACACTAATAGCAAATCTGGATGGGATACAAATCTCACTCTAAGGCTTGCTTTGCCTGTGAAAAACTTGCAATTTAGTCACGCTACTGTGATTAAAACCTACTGAATTTAGTGAGAAGGTTTCATGATGTTCTGTTAATTCAGTACGATATGATGTCATATTACTGCCTCTCATCTCCTTTCTAACTCCCTGTGCAGCTGCTTCAAACTCTAAGGGTGAAGGGGGGAACGTGGAATCCATACACGGAGTTGTTTCCTAATGCTTCCTGTGTTGCCTTGCCATGTGCACATGTGCTACAAAGTCATATGCTAGGCTATATGATGCTGTCTGCTGTTAACAAATGACCCCAGAGTACTCAAGTGGAAAAACACAATTATTTACTACACCTTAGTAGAAAATGAAGGAGCCGAAAGTATGTTAAATTGTAGATCTTGGTAAATGTGCTTAGTTATGAAGACTTAAACTTCTAAACAAAAGCAAACGCTCCAGCAATTGCAAATGATGTATGTACTGAATAATGAGAATGATGCATATTTTACATCACTAAAATTGTTACAGATTCCTACATACATATTTCATGTGAATCCTAAACTTTCATGTATGATCCTGGCTGCCCACCAAAGCCACTTTATCACTCCCCTCCTCAGCTGGACAGGGGAGAGAGAATATAAGCCACAAAAGCTATGTGGATTGAGGTAACAACAGGGAGATACCACTCACTGATGACTGTTGTGGACAAAACAGACTCATCTTGGGGAAGTAAGTTTATTTTATTACCACTCAAATCAAGCAAGATAACAAGTAAGTCTTAAAACACTTTTCCCCCCAACCCCTCCCTTCCCAAATCCTCTATCTCCTCCCCCCCCACTCCAGTGCAGGCTTCCCACAGGGCCACAGCCTCCTTCTGTCATCCCGCTGCTCCCGTTTGGGTCCTCCATGGGCTGTAGGTGGAGATCTGACCCACCATGGATCTCCGTGAGCTGCAGGGACACAGCCTGCCTTACCATGGTCTGCACCATGGGCTAGAGGAATCTCTGCTCTGGTGCCTGAAGCGCCTTCTGCCCTCCTCCTGCACTGACCCTGCGGTCTGAAAGGTTTTTGCTCTTACATATTCTCACTCCTCTTTTCAGCTGCAGTTTCTGCTGCACAGGTTTGTTTTCCTTTTTCCTCTTACCTGTGCTATCCTAGAGACTTTTGCTGATGGCCTTGGCCTTGGCCAGTGGCAGGAGCTGGCTGGCACTGGCTCTGTCAGTTACAGGGGAAGCTTCTGGCAACTTCTCACTGCCCTCTGTAGCTTCCCCTTTCCTACTCCCAGATCTTTCCATGCAAACCAAATTAAAATAGAGCAGTTTATATGAACTCCATAGGAAGCAAAGTACCTTGGTTAGTAGACACAATCTCTAATTTAAGTTTTAAAATTCTTTGTGATCTTTTATTCAAGATGGAACACTGCATATCTGGAAGAAATGCAACTGATTTGTGTATCTGAACATTTGGCAAAAAAAACCCTATGCTGATGTCCAGATCCAAATGACAAATGACTGTCTTTATGTGGGTTTGGGTTCTTTCCACTTCATCCCTTATTTTTCAGGTGCAATATACCTGGATTTTTTTAAATTAAAATTACCACTATAAAATGGCACAATATTTTGCAGCTAAGAGTAAGCTGTCAAATTGGTTTAACTACTTTCTAAACTAACTAGCTTTCAAATTCAACTTAATATTTTCCAATTTTGTCCCAATTACTATTTGCCCTGTGGCTTTTTTTGCCTTTTTTTTTTTTTTTTCTGTATGTTTGTTTGATTTCACTTATAATTTAAAATGCTGACTGGAAGTACTGGCTCTATCTGTCATTCTGAAGCCAACCTGCCAGCGTACAAATAGCCTATCACCCTGTTAGCATATATTAATCCACTAAATAAAGCGGAGTATTGTAGGTGATTTGTTGCATTTCCCTTTACTCCTCTGCTCCCTGAAACATGCCATGGATTGAAAGTGATGACACTGCTTTCAAAGGAATTTGTGATTACAGAAAAATCAATGAGTTGGTACTAAACAGTCTAACTGTGCCTGCTAAAACCTGATTCATCTTACCCAAAATCAATTCAGAAATGCAGTTTGCTCACTTGAAGTGAAGATGATTCTCTTTATGTCCATGGTAAAAGTTTTCTGGGAACTCTGGCCTTGCAAAATGCATCTCAGGGAGAAGTGCTGGCCATCTGCCCAGGGAACTGATGTACCTTAGAATTACTCTGTGTACCAAGCACCCATCAGCATCTGCTGTTGCTTAACCCTCAACAGTCTTAAATTCATCCTTGTGGGTAATCTCTATAAATGGGGGCTCCCAGTACTGCTAGCCTTGATGACTTGGGTTCTGCTCATCTAACAACCCTGCTTATGCAGCAGCACTTATGCAGTGATTCAGAACTATTCAGAACACTGCACTTATGCAGTGATTCAGAAATCACTGTGAACATTTCCTGGGAACATTTCCTGATTAAAAGCAGATGCATTTAACTCCAAGCTGTACCCTCAACTGCTTTTTTTTTCCAGCTATGCTGACTTCAAATTTCAGGCTAGAACCACGTTCAGCTGCCTCCATGGCACGCTTACGCTATTCCTAGCGCAACGGTTTTGAATCCCCTTGAGATTGCTACCCCTATTAATTTTCTGTGAAACAACGGCAAAGAGTGAAGACGTGCCCGACAGCACCGCACTTCTTACAGCAGCTCTGAAGCCTGTCTCTTCAGACGGGAGCCCGCCTACCTCACCTACTGGAACCCCCGCTATTTCTTCCCACCAGACGGCGGAAGCCCATGGCACCCGCGGCGCAGGCGATGGAGGCAGGATGTTTGGGACATGCCAGGTGCAACGGGGTGAACACATCAAGCCCAACTCTTCCCACCGCTGAACCCAAGCAGCACGTACCGGAACCCGCTGCACAGAGAGAGGCCAACCTAAAAGCCGCAAAGATAACTGCCTACACCCTCACAACGGCCCGCTCCCGTTCACCTCACGCCGAGATACCTCAACACCTCCTTCCTTGCCATCAGCCCAAAGCCATCCACTACCGATAGAGCGGGACGGCGAGGCCAGGCATGCCTAGTCGATGGCGGAGAGAAGTGCGCATGCGCGGCACCGGAGGGCGGGGGTCGTTTCGCGGTGCGGGCGGCCTATGGCCGGTGGCGGCTATGACGGACTACAGCGAGGAGCAGCGCAACGAGCTGGAGGCCTTGGAGTCCATCTACCCGGACTCCTTCACGGGTGAGCCGCCGTGGGGCCCGCGCCTCGTTGAGCCAGCATGAGGGGGGAGTGAGAGGCCCCGCAGGGCGACAGCCGGTCCGTGCCTGCCTGGGCTACCCCCCTTGAATGTCCACCGGCTTTTAGCGCGGGTCGAGTGGTTTGCGTTTTGCTTTTGCCTGCTTTCCGCTTCCCGTGCCGGTCCGAGCGGCTGCTGCGTGTGGCAGCCCGGCATGGGCACCCGGTCCCGTGTGCCGGCGCTGCTGCGGCTGGGGGAAGGATGCTCTTCGGAGAAACCTTTCAAAAGATGCGGCCCTAAGTGGGACTTGGGTTTGTGTGTCGGCTGTGCCCTTTTTGGTAGCAGCTTCTCGCAGCCGTGATGCACCCGGTGTTTTGGGGATGGTTTTCTCTTTTAAGTGCATTGCCGATAGCTGGTTTGTTCCGTTGCAGATCTATGGTAGGACAAAGGCGAGCTCTCATTCCCAGGTGCATTGTGTTTTATTGCTAAAACTTAAAGGTGATGGATGTGTTTGGTCACTAGGTTTTCAGAACTTCTAGTCACTGTCAAACACTTAAGAGTATCCACCATGCAAACTAATTCAAAAAGATTTATGGTGCTCAACACGCAAAGAATTTTAATAGTGACAAAATCTGTGCATTTTTTGTTTCCTTGCTGCACTGTGTTCACTGTGCATGAAGTCCCACAGTGTCTTGGTTAGCAATAGCTTCATCACACAGATATTTGCCCATTGCTTTAATCTGAAAATCTTTTAGGTTCTTCAGTTTTATCTCAAAGGTATATGAATTGATCTTTGGTAGCTGGGGATGCTGCATCACTGATACTGATGTGGAAGTAATCTACTTTCATGTAGCTTCTGATGCTTACTCTTAAGTTACTATTTGTTCATGTAATATTCTTATGTCTAAAAGAAGAGGGAGAAAAAAATACGGTAGTAGTAGCAGTATGTTAGCAATTAGACAAAACTCGCTTAATACTGTGAGAGCATGTATACTTGAGTGGACATCTGCTGTCACAGTGATACAGAGCAGTCCTTATTTGAGGATGTGGTCTGCAACCCACCATTGTGCAGTGCGGTTTCTGGTCTGAAACTTTAGCTCACAGGACTTGCACTTTGAGTGTCTCTATAGAGCCACTTGTTATATGTCTTGTGGCTGCCTCATTCATGCAATTTCATGTAGTACATTCCTGAAGGAAAACACTATGTATTCACTCTTTGTTTTAAGAAGCAGTTGTTACGTTAAGCTGTCCTAAATATAGAAGTAGGTGCAGGCATACTGTCAAAATAGTCCAGGGTTAAGAGTGCACTGGATGTTCGTCACACATATTATTAGCGCAGTAAAGCAAACTGGCTTGGAAGCTTTCTGCAGACATTGAGTGCACTAACATAAGTCGTTTGATGGTAAGTAAGTAAATTTGCACTTCTTGGAAAATTAAACTTCAAAAAGTGAACTTTCCAAAACAGAAACTTTTCGGTATCGTTATATGGTGTCACTCAAAGAGCTCTCCAAACTCACACCATGTGAAAGATAAATGTTAATTAAAAAGTATTTATTAATAGCGTCAAAAGGCCATTAACACTTTATCAGGAGCTTCCTTGCTTCATTAGTCCTTGAGAAGTTCAAGTTTAATAGTGTGAAGAAGTAGTTGTCTGATTCAAGCAATCTCTGTCTTTTTTTTTTTCTTTTTTTCTTCAAACAGTATTGTCAGAAAATCCAACAACTTTCACAATCACTGTGACATCTGAAGCAGGAGAAAATGGTGAAAGTAAGTTGACCATGTCTTAAATGTCTATAGGAGGGGTTTATTTGTAAGCCTAGTTCTATTGCCAATAATAGATATACCTCTGCAAGCACTCCTCAGAAAATGTAGTTCAGGGATTCCAGCAGTCTGCATTTAGTTTACAGAAAGGTTGTGCTCTCTCACTAGGGCTGCTTTCTGACATGCTGAATCTCAAATGCTTTATAAAGCTTTGTAAAGTATGGGTTGTCATCATCCACATAGTAGCTTACAGCCATATTGTGAGGTGATTGTTGGGGTTTTTTTCTTAGCAACTATATGTATGTCAGCTACACTGAAGAGTTGAGTCTGTGTCCTGTGAATATGCAGCCCTTAAGCAGAAGTTCCACAGCAAAGACCCAAAGGTCCCAAATCCTGGTGTAACTGTTGAGTGTGAGTGGTTGTGTGGGCTCGTAAGCAAGCCTTGTGCCAGGTAAGTTTGAGAGGTGCTGGTCTGTATCAGAAGGAAGAAACTGGTGCCATCTCCTTCAGTTTTAAAGGAGCAAGTTGTGCTCAGAGCAAGTGTCTGTGTTGGAGGGACTGCTGGCTCCCAGAACTGTGAATCTGGAAGTAAAGGAAGAATAGTCCATGGTAGTCTGGCAGGATGCATGAAAGGACTTGGCTGTCTTTTGCCTTGTTTCCATGTTATCCTGGCTCTGGGAGTCTTCAGATTGAATGTGTTCTCTTTAGGCAGTTCTCTGCTTAGTAACTTATGCTGGATGATGTCCTTGTCAAATGATTTATGTGGAGCCCTGGTTCTCAACACAGAGGTTGATAGTCCAGTCAGGCACACAGAATTTAAAGAATTAATATGTTGAGTTTTCTCTAGATCTCTTATTAGGACTCTTACTTGTTTCTTCCAGCTTTAAGTGGAATATGAAGGAAGAAAAAAGATTACTGCTCTAGTACCTATCATACTACTGAAGGTTTTCCAGTCTTCAGACATTAATAGTCTATAATAGCTTTATAAGGGTAAACTTCGTCTTAATTTCTCAGAACTCTTGCATTATGTTTGAATCTCTTCATATAGCTTTAACATATATGTAAGAGGATTGTTCCTTCAAGATGGGTATTTTACATTTGAAAACATTTAAACTGCTAATGCAGTAGCAAAATACACAAAGTTATGTAGAGTTATCACTTTAAGAATGTGTTTTTTTTTTTTATTTTGTAGCTGTCCAGACAGCCCTTAAATTTACCTATAGAGAGAAATACCCTGATGAAACTCCACTTTATGAAATAGTCTCACAGGAGAATCTTGACGATAATGATGTCACGGACATAATAAAATTACTAGAGCAACAGGTAAGGAAAATGGAATATCTCAATTCAGCTTGGTATCATTGAGAACTTTGGCCTGAATTTCTCTACAAATTAGTTGTTTCCTGAGGTATGTGCTATTGATTTGAAACCTGTTCCTTACTGTAGGGACTAACTTTGAGGTTACAGCTTGGTAAATGACATTATTGAGGTAAATTATCTTAACAGGGTAATATATAGGGTTAATTCAGTGTCTACAGGTGTGATAATGAAATGAAAATGCTCTAAGGTTTTCCCTCTTCTGCAGTTCTAGCTTAAGGTGAATTTGTTTAACTGTATATCTATATATTAACAAGCCACTTCAATTTTATTTGGAAAGATTAAAAAATGCCAAATTGACTCTTGGTTCTTTTCAATAACATAATTACTCGGAGGAACTCTTCAACCTTTGGGATCAGTGAGAGTACATTGTGAAAGAATGAGAAGGAAACATTTGGTTTCAGTAATCCTTGAAAAGTCATCCCTGCATTAAAGCGTCCATAGTATGTTCAGTAAGCATTCTTTCTTTACAGTTTAATTCTTATAATCTTCCTTCCATCAAGTGATGTTTTTGGTTTTGGTTTGTTTTTTTTTTTTTTTTCTTGAATAACTGTCCTGCTTCAAAGGACAAATCCCATGTAATGGGATTAAGGAATAAATAAGCCATTGCAGGAGAGGAGAGGTTCTTAGTGACTGTTGTCTCTTATGATTTATGATAATCAAATCTTGAAGCTGTGTTTTGCTTTATTAGTGGAAAGGTGTTCCAGATGTCTATAATATGTTTTCAACATACTATAGACAGGTGTTCATCATTGGTGTTTTACTTCACACTAATTTGGGGGTAACTTTAACTGGAGTAACTGACCAATTGACTTGAGTTTTACAGCAGGCTTTGAAGGCTGGTGCTGAATGTCTCAGCTGTGTTATCTGCATTTGCACAGCATACTGCTTTCTGAACATGCATTCAGCTGCTGAAGGCTTGAGGTTCTCCTGTTTGAAGTTACCTTCTTTGTGTTGTAGGTAGAAGAAAATTTAGGAATGGTAATGATCTTCACTCTAGTGTCAGCAGTACAGGAGAAATTAAATGAAATAGTGGATCAAATAAAAACACGAAGAGAAGAGGAAAAGAAACAGAAAGAAAGAGAAGCAGAAGAAGAAGAGAAAGTATGTAAAATAATGTTTTCAACTAAAAATTTCCTGCTTTTTTTTGAATGTGGGTTTTGATGGAGGAGCAGTTCTCAGTTTCAGTGGGAGAGGAGCATCAATCAAAGTTGATATAATTAAAACTTAAGGACTGAAAGATTCTTTAGTGCACTTAAGTTATTTCTTCTCCCCCACTTTCTAAAGCAGTCTTTTTGGAGATGTACTGAATGTCCACAGTTCCTTCTAGCATTACTCTGTAAGGCAGGGGCAGGGATTTTTCGCAAATAAAATCAAAGTTGCTGTCGCTAGTTTTTTGATGAGGCACAAGGGGATGTGGAGCAATAGGCATAGACAGCATGGTCTGAGGAAGACTCTCTTGGTAGACTGAGTGGGCAGGGTGGAAGTGGGACTAGTTTATCCTCTTTACACATGTCCTTTCTACCAGCCGCTGTGGAATAGTTTTTCCATTCATGGAATGTGCTGTGGTAAGACCAGCTACTGAGTCTTCACTTTCTTCCTCAGAAATAACTAGAGGGTGGTGTGACTTGGAAAGTTCAGTATTTCTGAAAATGACAGAAAAATAGTTGGAAAAAAAAATACTCCTTTCTGTCTCAACAACACAGAAGGGGTAATGTATTTTAATGGAAAGTATTTTGGTGTAAATTGCAGTGAAGAGCTGGTAAGAAATGCTGCTTATGGATAATCTCTATTAGTGGTATGTTGTTAACTGTGGCGCTGTAGGTCCAAAAGTAGTACGTGGGTTTTTGCCATGAGAATTTCTACCTCAGTACAGCTCTCTGAAGGGAGAGTCCTGTGACAAAAACCAACAAGAATGTGTTCTTTGTGTAATCTCAGGCTTGGGATTAATTTCTCAGAATACTTCACATCAAGCAGTGCTTCTGGAGTGCTGTAATTTAAAGAATTAAGAGAATGCTCACAGCTTTGCAAATTGTGTTTGCAGCCTTGTTTTCTGTTTGGTTTATTTTTCAGCAACGTTTTCATGGCACTCCTGTTACCATTGAGAATTTCCTAAACTGGAAAGCAAAGTTTGATGCGGAACTCCTAGAAATAAAAAGGAAAAAAATGAAAGAAGAGGAACAAGCAGGCAAAAATAAATTAAGCGGTATGATTTTAACTGTTCCTGAAACTGAACTGTCCAGGTCAGACAAAGCCTTGGGTGGCATAGTTTAGTGTGAGGTGTGCCTGCCTATGGTAGGGGGGTTGGAATTAGATGATCTTAAGGTCCTTTCCAACCTTAACTATTCTGTAATTCTGTGAACTTTTTGCAATGTTACTGGAGTGGAGTGACAAGCCTAGAAGTAATTTTTACACAGAAAGATGGTGGTAGTAAATAAACGCTTAATGCAGTATTTTATTCTTGTCCCACATGTCACATGAAGCCTTTCTGAGAGCTGGTTTTGGGCTAAATAAAAAGTTAATAGATTCAGGATTTCTGCTGAACTCGTTACTGTTCCCAAAGTGTGTTTAAGCTGCTTTGGTTTTGTTCCAGACAGAATATACCACTTAGAGCTGCTACTGACAAACGTTCTGGCAGAAATAGCTGGGGTTTGTTAAGCAACAGGAAGAATATGCATCAGTTTGTTGAATTGGCCTTTATTGCACTGAATTGTACAGTGGCTGCATAACATTCAGGTGCATCTGAGTTAGGAATGCTGTTGCTGGACTGAAGCAACACAGGCTGGCTGCTGCATGTGAGAAGCTTATGATGGCTCTGATATTTGGAGAATAATATAGCAGTGGTTTCAGTCTTTTGTGTTTTGGCGATCACAGTTTGTCCAGCAGAAAGCAAACTCTGTAGCTAGTGGGAAAAATGTGGAGGAAATTATCTTTATTAGGAGAACCTCTAGGTAAGAATTAAATCTTGGGCATCCTCCTCCACACTCTCCACAGCTTAGCTTTGGACTATTTCTCCTGTGATTTTGCATTTACTTTTCAACCTGATAGTCGTTGTCCTCATGCTATATCACTGTTATCTTTCTTGCTCCCTTCTGAAAACTTCTGAATCTTATGACTAATTTTGGTGAAATTTGACAGATGGAATTTAATGGTAGCAAGTTTAATGAAAAGCTGTACAGATCAGGGGACATGCTTGATTTCCCTTTGAAGGGAATGCGTTTGGGAGTCTGCAGAGATGAGATAGTAGAAATCAGGGTTCTTCCAGTTTTCCTGTTCCTAAAAATATTGTTAGTGTGCTGTGTCTGTTTTCCTCTGTACAAGCCTGGTTTATTGAAGCTCTCCTTTACGAAACTAACACAAGGCTTATTCTTCGATGTCAAGAGCGTAACCCCAGTAGAAGTTAAAGATGTCTTAAAAGTTTTACTATGAACACTAGGCAGTCTGGTTGGCAGAAGACTGCATAAGCAGTGCAAATATAGATGGAAGATGAGTGGTTTATGTAGAAAGAGTCCTGAGCTTTTCTTTCCCTACCTCTAATTAGAAATGCTCTGCCTTGTGTGATGTTTCCTTCACAGATGTGTGTGTAGGAGCTGGTGTCTTGTTTGTAGATCCAAGTCGTCTGTTGAATGGGGAGGATGTATGGACAAAGATGGAGGCAGCTGATTTCCTTTCCAGTTCCCACAGAGTCTTCCTTGTGGAATCAAGATGAGGGCTAAAGTAGTAAGGACTGAGTACAGGCTGTAGGGCAGTACTCTCTCCAATCCCAATTATTAAAGCCTTAGTAACATTAAAGTGACTAAGAAACTGACCCATTTCACATGTAGGAGGAGAAGCCTTTTGGCATGAAAGAATGCTGGATGAATAGTCAGAATATCTGAATGGGGAATTTACAGAAATGAGCAGCTTAAAAAAAAAAAAAAAATGACTGCTTGAATTGGTTAAGTTGAAAAGCCTGAAATATATGTGCTAACTATTGTTGCCTTAGTTGATAGTCATTTCAGAATTTAACTTGCTTATATATTATTTTGTGTTTTATTTCTAGGAAAACAGCTGTTTGAAATGGATCACAACCTTGACACTTCTGACATCCAGTTTTTGGAGGAAGGTAAATTTCTGTTTGTTTCCACAACTGAAAATGGCTTAAAAGAGGTCAAAATTCCTAAGCAAAATCTTTATTTCTGACTTAACACTTTACTTCAGTATCACTTTTATTTTGGAACAACTTCCTAAGAAGTAGTTTCGCAGATTGAACAGACCTGATTTTAACTTCTTTCGAAAACAAACCATTTTCAAGATGCTAAAATGTATTCATTTGTGGTTTTGAGCTTGAGTTGATCTTATTTCTGTTGCTTCTATTCAAGTGTTTAGACTGGAAGCAAAATCAAAACGAAGCAAAACAAATCAAAATAAAATAAACTGCAAGCAAACTGTGCTTTCTGTCTTTTTCCTAGTAGCCAGTCTTCTTACCCTGAGTCTTAAGCACAGATCTTAAAGTTCTGTCTCCTTGTCTGTGAACCTCAACACCAGTAGTAAAATCCTGCTGGTCAGTTTGCCTCTGTGCAGCCCAGTTCTTCATGCAGATATGTCTATTATCTTATTGTGAATATCTGCTCTGATGCCAGCTGAAAATTTTGTAAGCCTGTGCCAGAAGATGTTAAACTTGGAAAATTTGTTGGAGATAAATAAATCTACTGACAGTCCCATATCTGTTAAATTTTCTGTACTGAATCTTAATTATCTGTTTAAAATTCTGATTTTTTTACTTAAGAGAATTCTTTAATGTAGCTGCATTATCTGATGCAGAAGAGAGTCAAGAATTTTCTGTGCAAGGAGCATCTTTTTTTTATGAAAAGGTTATTTATGAACATCAGACGTCAGTGAGTATAAAGTTGAAGTGGCAGTAATGGAGGAGTCGAGTTTCTTTTAGTTAGAGAGCATAACTTAACCTTGTCTTCCCTCAAAATGCAAAAAGTGAAGAAGGGCTGTTGATGGAACATTTGGTTGTCACAGGGGAGGAACAGACCTTTATTTGGGCTCTTTGTCCAAATGTCTTGAGGTTAATGTGTTAACTTTCAATCCTGTTGCTGTTGATGATTAAAAACTCGTTATTGCTGTTTGCATTCTATCGTAAACGCAACAGTTTACTTACTGCAATTTTATATTATTGTACCATGTAATAAGTAATGCTAATTTTCACGTCTTAAATAGGAAAATGGCATTATCTTTTAGATGGAAACGGTTATAAAGGCTCTTTCAAATACAGTGGAAAAAATAGATACTTACCTTATGGCCAGAAGATGTCGCTGCTGATGCACATAAATAAAACAGCGGTAGTTCTCAAGTTTTATCCTTAGGTTAGCATCATCTCTTTCAGAAGAAAACGTGAAAGTATGCAAAGCTTCACCTTGCCTTTAAAATTTAAATCTGGAAGCAAATGTATGTATATAGGCATATAAATGGTGTGCATGGTTTGGGTTTTTTATAAACCCTATGTGTTCTTATGGCTGATAGTTGTACCTGTTCCACCTGTGAGGTCTTGAGCTCCTACTTTGACAGTACCTGGGAGACAGGACCTCTGCTTCTGGAAACTGTAATTCTTAATTTCGTTCTTACAGTGGATTCTGAGGTCCTGTGTGACATTTCTCTTGTCTGGGTTTTGGTATGAGGAAAAAAGCTTTGCTTTAGCTGTAAAGGGATAAAATGTGCTGTTTCCTTTTCTATATTCATTTGATATATAAAAGCCCAAGTAAGTTAACAGTTACTGACATTGCAGTCTGAGTATGAAAAAAACTGTTGTGTATTTTGTTGTTGAGGTACTGTTATCGTACTTGCATTAAAATACATTATTTTTCTGTTCTTTGCAGCTGGAAACAGCGTGGAGGTTGATGAATCTTTATTCCAAGAAATGGATGATCTAGAGTTGGAGGATGAAGAGGATGACCCTGACTACAACCCTGTTAATTTAGATAGTGATTAGACTTTTCTGAACTGGCTCTGTCATCAGTATGGACATATGTAAGGAGAGAAGGGCAGGCAGGAAAACCACAGCATCTGTGGATTTAGTAATATGTGTTGGTTTTCTTTTTTTTCTTTTTTCAAAGAAAAAAACAAAATATTTTAAACCCAGAAGAATGGTCTTCTGATGACTGTCATCATAAATAAATTTATAGTAATATTTCAAATGAGAACTTTGGGGGACATTGACCTCTCTGAAAATGCTATTCTATTTTCTCATATATTTTCCTTCCCACTTCTGTAATTGTCCTTTCAAGAGATTTGACAACGAGCAAGATAGAAAAATGTTATAGCAAGCACTAAACACACTGCATCTGAAGGCTGAGCAGCTGTTCTGCTATCTTCCACCCTGGGATATACATGGGCAGCTTCGATGAATAAAAGGGATTGCATACTATGCAGTTTTATTTTTCTTTTTCTTTTTTTCTTCTGTGAAATTTTATAAAACCTAAGTCAGCTCTGGTGCCCTCACCTATCAGCTGTAGCTAGGCAGCAGTTGTCACTGTTTGATAAGACATAGCCTTTAAAGTTTAATGGAAACCATTTCCATACTACTAAAGTGAAATCTTTTGCCATAGTGGAGAATAATAGTTTCAAAATGTTTAAGTTTAAAATGCTGACTTTTAAGTCTGTAGGGAAGAAAAAAAAACCAAACAGAATGAGATTAAGTCCTCTTATTGGGATTTTTGAACTTGTGCATCAATGAACTTCATGGTGGGAGGAAATGCCTTAGGAAAGTTGATTTGCTTTTGGTTAACAGACTGTGTTAAAATACATGTTAGTGGAGTGCAGATTATGGTACCAGGATTTATGGAGTGCTTATAGATTTGAATGTAATGGATGCTTTAAAAGCATCTTGTTATGCTATCAGGTTGCCAATGTACAGTAAGGGTACTAAACAATTCAGCAATGTTAACCATCCTACTGAGTTGCTTATGGAGCTACTAGCTTGGTGTTAGACTTCTCTTCCCATCCCACCTCCAAAAAAAAACCCTCAAACACTGCGAGAACTGTGTGTTTAAATGCTGTGTTTGAGGCTGCATCAGCTAAAAGGATTATGGCATGGATGAGGGTTTCAGAAGACAGCTTTCCATACAGAGAATGACCAGGCACCTCAATGATTAAACACTGTGCGCTGAATTTAAAATACTGTTAGTAGACTGCCTTAACTATGCCAGCTTCAACCATTGAAGAGGGTTGCACTAAAGTATCACAGTGCTTAGGGGAAAAATAAATTTATGAACTTTAATATTTGGAAATTCCATATTTAAAACAAGAAATTTAATTCTGGAAATAATGGTGTGTAAGATCCTCTGCTCAAATAGCTGGAGAACACCCGTTTCGGATGATCTTCAACATGTTTCAGTAGTCTTTTCTCTCTGTATTCTAGTAGAGAGAAATAAATGTTAAAGTACCCTGTAAATACTTTTATAAATTAACCATGTGCCTTTGTTCCTACTGTCCTCTATTTGATCTTTTTAATTTTGGCTATGAAGAACTCTAGACAAGCATCTAGATTTCAGTGATAATGAATGTTTCAAAGCAATAAGCAGGATCTGTGTTCCAGCAGAGTTACCAAATACATTAAAATGTGAGCTAATGTGGTATTAAATCTGACTTTTCCAAAGATATGGTTGATTTGAAAGCTTCACAGTGACTACATCCAGCTTCCTGTGCAATTGCTAGAATGCTTTAAAATGCTCTTCAGCACTGAAATTAATTTACTTCTGGTATGTCTCAATTCAGCTGCATAAAAAACATTCAGCTCCAAAGGCTGCTTTCCATTTTCAGCTATGTATGTTTAAAGCTGGCATTTTTTTATAAAAAGGGTAAACTGGTTCTCTTTATATCTGGACTGAATCCAAGAATGCTGTGCAATCTGTGCAAAATGTGATAATCTGAGAATATTTTTTGAGTGGGTCACGGACAAGAATCATCTATTTATGAAAGAAATTTTCTTGTTGGTATTTCTAGATTAATGAGATTTTTCTAGTCTGTTTTCACACTAACATATTTATTGAGTTTCATGCAGAGGATGTATAGCTTAAAACTGTTAAAATTATGTCAAACAAGTTAAAATCTGAAACTGTGTTTTCACTGTTACATCTTGTATTTCAAAGCAGAGGAAATAAGAAGGGTTGAAGTGACAAAAATATAAAAATGGGTAAACTCCATTCCTCCAAGTCTTTGGAACAAGTTTCAATGACTGAATCTGAACTTCAGATTTATTTAGCTTTGTTAGCAATTAACATCTGTGAAATAAAAGTGAATTTGACTGAGAGTAAGCTTGGCTATATTTGCATGTTTTTGTTTGCGGTAGTGGACTGAGAGAAAGGGTTTTTGGTGGAAGAAGTTTAGGTAAAATATGTAAAATTTACTCATGCACTTTGGATTAAAGTCAAATCTGTATTAATAAAATTACATTGATAACCTGAAATTGAATTCTAGTAATTCAAAATCTGGTGCTGACAACTTTGCTTCTCACTTGCTTTTAACTCCCTGAGTCCAAAGCATACTCTAGGGAGACTGCTTTGAGTTGCAATACTGCACTATGAGCAGAGCTTAGTTTTTGATTGTGCTGAACTTTTGCACAGTGGATGCCTGAACTCTATTAAAGTCCAGAGGATGATGCCCACCATGTCAAGATGCTGTAGGAATACAATCTCAGGCATGCTGCAAAGCCTAGGATTTTACATCCAAATTAAGATTGCATTATGATCTGCTTTAAAGCAAAGAAAACCTAAGGGTTAGGTGCCTGTTTTGCTTTTTCCTTCCCTCCAGGTCTCTGGTCCCCTGTGGGAAGTTCGAACTCGGAGGTGAGGGGTTGCACTGATTACATAAGCCACATAAGGGGCGGAGGGAAAGGGGAGGAAAGGAGGGAATGGGGGATTGTAGCTTATTTTCTTGGAATGGGAGATGCAAAGTTCCAAAAGGCAAGATGATCTGGCTGTATCGTTGAAGGACATGGAAACATGGACTAATCATAGGAGGTCACCTTTGCCTAATACAAGCAGCTAACTGTGCACTGCATGAAGTAATTCTGTACAGGAAAAAGGCAAATAAAATGTATCAGAAGGCTAAAATAGGTGGATTGAAAATAAGGAAGAGCTGGCCCTTACAATCAGTGAAAGAAGCAAACAAGTTATGTTAAGTGGAATGATACTTTACCAAAAAAAAAAACAAACACAAATTGGGAAAGCCAAGGTTAGATGCTTTTTGTGAAATCAAAATGCTTATTTGAAACGTTTTTAAGTTAGGCATCATATCCTACTGTGGCTGGTTGTAGAACACTGATTTCAATACCAGTCAAAAGCATTCAGTCACCACAGTTTGATCATGTAGACAACATAGCAGGAAGCAGGGATAAGGGTTTAAATCTCACCTTCCCCTTCAGGGAAGTGCATTTGGTCACTTTCAGGGCTAGAGAATACAATGAAATCCACTGTCATATAGCCCAAGAGAATAATTAGCATGTGTTAAGACTGTTTCTGCAAGAGAAACCTAGGGTCACCAGAATACACATTTTTCACTGGAACCTTCAACTAAGAACATTGATAAAGCAGTATGAATTAGAACTAAACACTAGAATTACTAGAATATTACTAGCATACTAGAAGTAGATGGATGACTTCAATGACATTCACATTATAGTCTTTGTAAGTTAGTATCATGGTATATATAAAAAAAGTATTTGGATAAATCACATATAAGTTAAATTGAATATAAATAGACCAAAAAAAAAGTGAAATATTTTGTCCCTCAAATTTGAATTTACAGAGAGCTGTGACACTGTTCCAAAGGAGAAATGAAGACATTTTCAAAATCATGGTAGAACAGCTAGGGCTTTTGGCAAACCCAAGTTTACTATTATCACAGTAATCACTGGAAGCTTTTCTGAAAGTTAATAAAATGCACATAAACAATGAACTGCATCAGCACTCGATATAGAGCAGACTCAGGCAGGTTTTCAGTCATCAGTTTGTGCTCTGCCTTGTGTAGGGCTGCAGACACTCTTGCACTCTTTTCAGAAAATACAGCTTGCAGCTGAACACCAGCCGCTAGGAGCCCTCGCAACGACAAGTCTCTGACACAGTTCTGATTAGAAAAGCATATTACTTCTCTTGCCCTGCCTGCTAGCAAGTTGACCAAAGTCCATCTTGGAATTTCATAACCACAGTTTCTTCACACCTCAGTTAACCAAATATTCAGGGTCTTGGGAATAGATCCAAACAGGATCCTGTTGTCTCTCTGACAAAGATTATAAAAAGCTCAGCTTCTACGAACCTAGTCTGACAAGAGGCAACAGTTAATTTAGTTAGCACCGAGCCTACATGCATTCTCTCTCAGAGGAAACTTTTGGTAGCAATGGAAGCGAAGTTCTGGGTCTCCTTCAGGTTATTTTGATGTTTTTGTTACCCTACTGCTTTCTTTCCAGTGGTGCCCAGCTAATGTTTGAAAGCTACCCCACTACTCTGTGCCAGCTGCAATGCCTTGAAAGGGCTATTGCTTGTTATACCATGATTACCTTGGGTGTTTTGACCTTTACATGGCATTCCTGGGGTCAAGCTGAAAGAAGTGAGACATCAGGAACTTGACCTTTATGTGTAATTAGGTCTGTGTTGCTCTGACACTCCCAAAGCACTTGTTAAAACAAATAAAACCCCAAACCACCAAAACAAAGCAACCTACCAACCAACCAAAAAACATAAAACAAAAAGGAAAAAAACAAACAATAAAATTTATTAGGATTTTGGCATAAAGTCATGCTTACACAAAGAACCAAGTATCTCAAATGGTTGGTTTCTGTCCAGTAGGCGCCAGGAATTGCCATCACAACAGCCCTTGTGATGGCATCTTCAGCTGGATCAAATGAGACTCCCACTATCCTGCTCACTTACTATCTACCTGCTCTGTGGTGATTACACAGGAATCAAACAGCATGTACAAGCCAGTACAAAGATTATTTCAAATTTGGCACTTTATAGCATTTCATTGAAACACCCGCTAAATCTCAATGGCAGGCTGAACACAGTGAAGTGCTGAAATGAAGAGCTGGTGCTGAGCTCAATTCCTGCTTCTTAAGGCTTAAATATCTGGGCACAGTGTCAGATCAGTAAAGAACATGCTTGGTCGGGAATTAGAGCCTTAGCCAGGAACAGACTCAGTCCCAGTCACACGGGAAG
>JBCJKH010027612.1:0-15272 GCA_039877255.1 Loriculus beryllinus | reverse complement strand
ACATAGAGCAGGATAATATGGCAGCTAATATGGCAGCTAATGGTCCCCCAATTCCAAGAAACTATGTTCCTAGTCTCAGCCCCTCTAGTGTCCTGAATATTTAACTCTTTCACAGGTCAAAGGCCACTTTTACATACCTACTGAAATTAAACCATTTTCATAGTTTAAATTTTTTACTTTTATGCATGTTTCAGAAAAATTGCTGATTTATGGGTTGCAATACCTTTGTATGTTCATGTGTTTCATACTTCCAAAAACTACTCATTCTTATTGCTAGTGTATATTAAACATGACAGAAGCAGGTTAATGCTAAGACTCCTACACCTACATCTAGACGTTAACATGCAAGAGTCTAAATGAAAAGGTAAGTGTCTAAGCTCTAGTTACAGTAAACAGATGCTATGGCAGGATTCAGTTGCTTACACAAAGGCATTTTCTGCTATCTGCAACAGACACAACCATCCTTCACAGCCTCCAGCTGCCCTGCTGGTGAGGGATGATGCTTACATTCTGCCAGAGCAGCATGCTTTAGATATAGCAGGCTGCCTCAAATGCCCAACATACTTGTTTCAGCAGATAGCTGCAGTCTCTGAAATGGCATTAACCCTGCACAACGAAGACTCTACTCAGCCATCAGTTCACATATCCTTTTGAGATGCCTCAGACCTAGGGAGATGTACATAATAAAACATAAACAAAAACAGAAATTAAAAAAGGATACTATACCCCAGTGGATTGTCTTGTGCAGCCCCTAAAGCACATGCAGCCCACATTTTGGAGACCACTATCTTAGACCTCACAGCCAATGCCAACACTGGTCCACCTCACAAGCACACATTCATGTTTACATGTGACACATATACGTAGAGGAACCAGCTAACTAACTGAAAAGAAGTTCAGCAGCAACTAATCCCTCACGGAACATACTGTATTGTGAAATCTCTAAACTGTCTGTACTTGCAAATAGCTGCAGGAGAATTTGCTGAGGCATAATAGATATTTTTTGATCAAATTTGGTAAGAAATAGAGCACTGGCCACAGAGGCAGCATAAATATATTTACAGAGGTAAACCATGACTTAGCACTCCAATAAAGTAGTTCCACAGTGTCTACTCACTGCTTACCAGCAGTTACCCACGGTGCATAGTTTGCTATCGAATGGTAGGTGCTGCTTGGTAATTTAAGCAAGAAAGAAAATACCAAACTTTCTTTTAAGACAAGCACTGTAATACTTCAGAGTTACACAGTCATCAAGAGGGCAGAGTTTTGACTGCGGATCAAAACAACAGGTCCACTCCAGTGCTGTGCTTCTCCAGAGCCCCCACGCATTTATGGAGACTTAGTTTAAGTCTAGGAATCATGGCGATATGGTCACAGTCCAGAAGTTCCATGTTTTGCATCCAGCAAATTGCAGAAATAGGTAATAAAGGCATCCCTTAAGGAATCTTCTCTGATGTTAAGACCTGAGAAGCATGGAGGCAGGCCTAAAAAACAGATGGAAAGAGTGGAAAGAGAACAGTTTAATGAACAGAAATACCACTTTAAAGAACATTTTCCAAGCTAGTAGTTTTGTAAGCTTAACTAGTATAAGAGGTTATATTTCATCATAATTAAATGGGAGCTTTCAAGACAAAATTCCAAAGAACTGATATTTTTAAATATAAATCAAATCTTTGTAAAAACACCAAAAACCAAACACCACCAACCCCAGCCCCAAATCCCATACAATACTCTTTTTTTTATTGTGTCCTGAATTTTAAAGCTTTTGCCAATAGAAGGAAGAGAAGATGGTTGTGTTTAACTGATATTCCTTACATGTTCAGGGCCAGAAAACACTTAATACCTCATTTTAATATAGAGCTGTTAAATACAGTTGAACAGGTAACAGTCATCAGTTACTTCACAGTTTAAATAAAGTCCATCCTAAAGCTAGTGCTAGAATATGATGAATAGTGCTGAGAAGACACCACAGAACTGGAACATGGGTCCTCAGTATCAATTTGTTAGTGTAAGAAAGAGAAAGCTTAAGAAACAAAAATTATATCTGACATTCATCTGAAGACTTCCAAAGTCTTAAAAAGCTATGCTGCCCAAAGTGAAACATGTGGATAACATTTATTAAAATGCCAACAGCTCAAAACACGTAAATTGCTCAGATCTCTTTTTGCATATATAAGGATCTAAGTACTTCCAGAAAGTAGAATGCACTAGTTACAGTGTCCAAGCTGAGGAGACGTGGGATGGTTAAGCCCCAGTTTCTTTGAGCCTTATTCTTAACTATCAGAGGCTGATAGACACCCCATAGCTTTACAAAGTCACAGTAAAAACCCCTGAACACAATTCTGGACTATGAGTACTCTGTAAGTACCTTCTATGTTCACAATAAGTTATTTAGAAGAAAACCCTGTAACAAAAATGAAAGAAAAAAGCCTAATTTACACCTGCAAACATCTGCAAGCCACGTAAAAGACTCTGAAGTTGATAGTTACATCAAGGGGCATGCATTTACATGAAAAACAATTTTTAGTTTTGATAGCCTGTGATTACTCAATTCACAAATAAGCAGAATGTGGCAAAGAACAAGGAAAGTGAAGAGATGAAAAAAATATCACCATGAAACCATATATGCACATTAAAGACGAGACGTAGATTCTTTTCAATTTTCTTTGACAGAAACTATTTTCTGAAATACTTACAGCCTTCTCTTCTAAGGTGAGTACACCATCTACAGCCACTATCTGATACTGTTTTTCTTTTAAGCTACCCAGATATTTCCGCAGTAGTCTGAGACTAGTACCATCACTGTTTTGGTCTAGCAGTTTCTGCATTTCTTGGGAAGGACATCCCGGATCAAACAGTAGCAAACATAAGGTTTTATTCTTCTTCTCTTCTATTCCAACAACAGTACGACTATGACCTAATTTCAAAATATCAAGCGTCAGTATTTTGAAAACACATAAATCCCATTTTCTTCTTCATAGCATACTACTTACTTTCAGATCAAAAAAGGCATTACTTGAAATTTAATAAGATCATTGTAAGTAAACAGCAGATGTCAAAAAGTTGAGACCCCAACTTTCATCCAATAAAAATACAAGCATTAATGTCATTCTTACTAAACGAAACAAAAAAAAAAAAAAAAAGGAAATAAAGTCATGCCTTCAATTAAATGACGAAGGAATATCAAATGTTGCTCTGATTTGCAGCACATATAAAAAAAGATACAGAATAGGAAGAAACTGGAGTATTGTGATACTGACCTTCATGTTGCAAGTAGATGGGTGGCTTGGAAGTACACACTACCTTTGCACCACTTCCATTATCTGCAGAATAGTAATGCAAAATCCACTCAAATAAACGAGGGTGTGTACCTGCAGGGCTTGTTGGTTTGTGAAAGTCAATGATTTGACACCTACAGAACATTTAGAAGGAAAACAACAATAAGATTTCAAGTAGGTTGTTTTCACCTCTCAGTTCCTTCTGCACCAAGAATGTTTTCTAAACACAGCAATTCCAGGCATCAAGTGGTTGTTAACCCTTTTCCCTTTTTTCTTTTTAAATACAGAAGTAGGGGACATGTAATTACAAAGCAATGCAATATATACTGTTCAAACCTGGAAAATTTATTCCATACAAAAAATATTGTTCAGTCTAACAAGAACTTGTGGAGCTTGCAAAAATTAACATGTTAGATTTTTTTGTATGTGATACACATACACTACAGAATCCAATTAACAGCTTTCAAAACTGTATTCGTGAATAGCAGAAATTCAGATTCTTCTAAAGAAATAAAGTTTTTAAGCATGTTTGATTTTATGCATGTGGTGTAAATCTTCACCAAGTTTCAAAGGTTTAAGTAGTTACTCAGTTTATGTACCTGCATAAGCAGCTACACAGCTTTATGCTATGCAAAATCAGATCTGCTTATAGGATGCTTACATTTAAAGCCATAAGGTTGGCTTTGTAATCACACAGTTGGCAATTCTGCCCTTGAAGGTCACAGCACTTAAGCTAGCACATAATAACAAAAAAAAAAGAAAGCAGTACTTACTTTATCCTTAGACTGGTTAACAGTGAATAAATTTCACATGCTCCTATCCATGCTTTTGAACCATGTAATCTGTTGTTGAAATGAGATGCTCCGTGAGGGTCAAAGCCTTCTCTCCAGGCATCTTCAATCATGGACTGAATTTTCGGTATACTAGGAATTGCTGTAGTATCTGGAACGGAAAAGGTCTTGAATGGTGGCTACAGTTACTGAAATAGCCTGTTAAAAATGTTCAGCTTCTTTTATAAGAGGCAGTTGATGCACTAAAACAAACCTAAAGCTAAAACTTCAATCACATCATGTCCTGCTAGTATTCACCCCTCTGAATCTTTCCACAGGAAGCTACAGTTGTATAACAAGCATTAACAGGTATCATTGACCTAGTATGCTTTGCTGTGTAAATGAAACGGCAAAACATCAATCAGCAGGTTGTCATCCAGTGTACTTGAAACGAATAGGCAGCATTTTGTTTAATACCTCTCAAGCAGTCATTATACAGACTGTTTTGCAACAGTGAGGAAAGGAGCATTTGGAAATTCCTGTAACCACAACCCCAGCCTCTGTCGCCCAAAGATGAGTGGAAGTGATCTACTCCTGCTGAAAGCCATACACGCCTCACATCTTTGTTTTCATTCTGATAGTACTTGCACAATGCTTCAATGACTCCTAAAAGAAGATGAAATACAAAGTTTATCTGTAAAATGAACTACAAAGTTTGCCATGGAAACATTTTTCCCCAGCTTGGAACAGATACAGGTTAAAGACAATTAATTTAAAAAATTCTAAATGATTCTATATTACATCTAAAACCCAAATCACAAAACCAGTGGACATTACACCTATTTAATTTTGATGGTCTTTATTTTGATGAATTCATGCACTATGAAGCTTTCAAAATTCAAGTTATGTTTTCACTGTTGCTACACAATGAATATGTAAAATTAAACAGCTAGGACTACATTATAAGCCGTGATAGACGTAACAGGAACTATTACAGTGAAATAGGAAAAATAACATCACCAATAAAGCATTCCTATGCTGCTGCCACCTCCAGTGCAAGCTCCCCTTAAAACCATGGAAATACTTATGCATACTGTGTAATTCTTATACTCCCTGCAAACTATTTTTAGCTTGAAGAAACTAAGGCAAAAAAAAATGGTAGATAATTTGAGAATTACTGCAAATATTGTTTTAAAAATCCACTTGCAGGATATTCCAAATCCTCTTGTGTTTTGCAAAAGAACACACCTGGGAATGCTCTCTCCAATCTGTAAATGTAAATTCTCGAAGGCCCTTTATTGCCATGCGACTGTAAAGACAACTGTTCCACAGCCACAGGTTATCTTCTGTATTTCTCTCTGAACTCTAAATAACTGCCAAGAATGGAAACTTAAAATCTATTATTTCCACTCGATACACTTTATATAGGAAAATTTTATTTTACCTCTCAAGAACCAGATGGGTATTTTGTAAGCCAGAACAACTAGCAATATGCTAAAAGACATTTGAACTGGGGTCTTGGTAAGTAAAGACAAGCAAGCCTTTTGAAAGGGACCAAGAAATCCATTGGCTCTGTATGTTTGTACCAATTACAAAACATTTCAAAGAAGATGTATCAAGCAGATGTCTACTCCTCCCACTGCTATCCTGGACTTTGTAATCAGAGAACACTGTGTTTACCTGGGACCCACTAACATGTAACTACAATTAACTGAAATAAGACAAAAAAGCAACTGTAAATTTTAACCACTACATTAAGTCAGGGACCAGAGAGTATCAAGTAGAAACACGCATACACTCAAGGACAACCAATTTCTAATAAGACATTTGCATCTTTTGATACTTTTTGTATTTGCACTCTTAACCAAATATGGTTCGAAGGTTCCACGGGAAAAAGAAGAAAGAAGTCTTCACATTAGAATGAAAATCAGAAATACACTAATCTTAAACTTCCCTGTTAGTTTAGGACTAAAATAGTATAGATTGATCTAGAAAATTAGGATTAGAACTAGGATGCAACTAATATTAAACATTCAATTATACGCTTTCTTTAAGGCAAGTTTGGCCACTACAACCAAGGTCTAAAAAGTACAGTCTTAATTGTACAATTCCAGCATTTTTACCTGAGGTTTTTGTTTTTCCATCATCTATACCAAAAGCCAAACTTTCCATCATGTCAGCTTTCCTCTTGTGATAATCAAAAGGCTGCATTCTTCCTCTATCAACTTCTCTTTACATATTCTTTAGGAATTGCTGCTTGTAGCCTCCAGAATTATCCAACCCATACTGTCTCTGTTAGGGACAGAATGTACATGACTTAAATCACATTTTTTAATGGGCTTTTACTGATTTTGAGAAGCTCCATGAACAATCACAAACTTTGAAAAGCAGTGAACACTGAGACATAGAAACTTCAGATTTAAAGTTTTAGAGCTTGCAGGTTTTAGTCCTGAATAGGAATGTGGGAATAGGAAAGCCACACCTAGGGGAACATCCCATTGCTCCCTCTTGGGCAGCCAGCCACTGGCACAGGGGCAGTGAATGGCCAGGAGGTAGCAAGACTGGGAAATGAGCTATAAATAAAAAGGCTGTCAGGTGGGAGAAAGGAAAGCAAGACCTAGCAGGGAATGGTCACTGGAGCAGGTGATGATATCCAGAAAAGCCTGCTGAGGGCTTTCGAGCACTCTGCCAGGCAACATGCTCCAGGCTGCCCTGCAAGGCAGAGTACAGTATGAGGCAGCAGGCCTGCTGAAGCCCTCAGTGGGAGCAGTACAGCATGCTCTATGAGCATCCAGCCCCATCCCAAGCCAGCATCACTCAAAGCAGTAAATCCAAGTAGCTCAAGGCAGGCATCAGCATTGCTAAGAAGCTTGTATCTGCCTGTAGCCACACGTGCATCACTGCTTCAACACAGCCTGTCTGACTGCACAGGTCTGACCTGGCATGACAATTCCTGGTCATTATAGCTCCAACATAGGCACAACAACTTCTAATGACACAACTGTTCACCAGTTTACCATTTAGAAACATGACTGTACCTGCAGCTTTTTAAATTCTTCCCTCTCTTGCTTCTCTTCCTCTGATTTCTGACGTTTATCTTCTTCAGTTTGGAGCTGCTGAGCCAGTTCCAGATCTCTCATGTTTCCACCTAGCCAGGAATAACATTCCAAAGAGAGAGGACTTGACTGGGAGGTTAACAACACTTTGGTGGATTTTCTTTCTTTCTTTTTTAAGACTCTTTTCTAAGCAAACATACATAAATGCAACTGGACATTAAATTTAAGAGATGTATCCCACGTTAATCTGAGCTATTAGCAATGAGCGTTAAACAGGACTAACTGCATTCAGTTTACCAAGACTAAGAATCTTGACTTTGATGCAGTTCATGCAGTTACAAGAGAAATTACTTGGCAAGTAACCCCTGTACCTCTACTAATAAAAATAAGCAGGTTTTATTTAATAATTTATATTATTAAATAATAATTTATTTAATTTAATAATAAAAAAGCAGGTTTTATTTGTTATGTTTCACTTTACTGTTAGCAAGAAGTCCCAGCTTCTTGAATACCACACCCTTATTAGCTTCTAGGATCACTACCAGCAGTCTTGTAACAAAACCAAATTTAGGATCAGAGAACCAGACAGAGAATCTGCATAATTCTATCAGCCATGCTAATAAATAAAAATGATTTTGATTCCTTTCCTTTATTGCTATACCTAATGATTCAGCAAAAGCATTTAGAGAAAAGAATTGAGACAAAAATACGAAGTTTTCATAAGCTACAGATTTGCAGCTCATCCCACTGGAATTCATTCCATTTATGTAAAATTATGCGTATAAAAAACTTATATAGAATTAGAAAAAATATACTATGGCCATCTTAAACATTCTTCACTCTGAGTTTCAGTTTTTGGCTAACATACAGTGACTTTACTTAACAACCACGCACAGACAAGTATTTCTTTTAGCACATATAAGTAGGTAGAAACTTGGGCAAGTGAACGGCTATTAACTATGCTAACGTCGTCATATATGTGTCAGTTTCTTTTTACATAAGGTAATATTTAGTTTAACTTTTGTCCGACGTTCTATACTACAATGCAAACACTTGTAAATGCTTTCAAGTATTATTAAGACTGCATCCTTTCACGTACCTTCCAAAAAGCTGTTTTCCTCCAAGTGTAAATCCACGTGTTCTTCAAGAATCTGAATGTTTGTACAGGTAAGACTACACATTGGACATTCATAAAGCTGTTCACCATTTCCTACATTTCAAGAAGAAATGCAGTTTCTTGATTAATGCAATTCCTAGGGTGGGGTTTTTGTATGTGTGCGTTTTTTTCTTTTTTTGAGAATCATCCCCTAATTGATACAGTCTAAGATAAATAAGTTTCTCAAATAGTTACCAGCAACTCTGGACAGTTAGAATAAGATTCTAGCTATGCTTAGAATAAGATCCAGTATTCAAATAAATAACAATTTTCCTTACTCCATTCACCAAAATATCCTTGTGGTCTCCAAACCAGTGTTCAGCACTTCATAACACATGAGTGCTCGAGCTTTCCTAAGTCTCTGCCTCAAACCAAAAGCTACCTTTCCCTCACATGTCCTGCAACTATTCTATGGGATCTACAGGAAAATTTTTCACAATGAGAACAGCCATCAGAATAATCTCCACAGAAAAGTGGTGGACTGCCCACCCCTGAACACTTTTAAGATTCAGTCAGACAGGGTGCTAGGACATCTACTTTAGGTCATGTTTTGCCAGGAAAGGCTGGACCAGATGATCCTTGACGTCCCTTCCAAACTGGTATCCTATGATCCTGTCTAGAATGAGACTTCAAGGGAAAAAATCAAACTTTTGTGAGCAAAGGTTATATGCCAAATAAGTAACAACCACCTCTCTGTCACATGAAAACATTACAATTCACTTTCAGTGACACAGACAGCATATTTTGGGCATGCAGAACACTACAGGTTCATCAGCATTACAGCTCGGAACAAATTTTTCAAGCGACGCCTGCATTGCCTTCACTCACTGTCACGTTCTAAGCGACTTCTCCCGACCGCCTTCAGCCGAGGCCTCTAATCCGTACCCCCAGTACTCTTTGGGACGTCCAGCTACATCCTCCAGGACAACACGGCTGAAGGAGCACACAGGCAGCGCCCCAACACGGCGAAGTCACCCGGGCGGTGAGGCCCTGGCACAGCCCCAACCTCCGCGGCTCTCAGCCTCCATCCCCAATCCACCGCAGCTCACCTGTGCCCAGGTCCCCCAGCACATGCCCGTGCCGAGTCCAGAGATGCGCCTCCAGCTCCCGTCCCGCTGCCTCCCCGCACAAAGGGCACTCAGCCAGCCCCTCGGGGGACGGTGGGCGCCGGGTTGCCGGTGGCCCCAGTTCCGCTGTGTCTGTGTGGTGGCGGCGGCGCTCCTCGCAGCGCGGCGGGCCGGCGGTGGAGCCGCAGAGTGGGCAGCAAGGAAGGAGGTCGGGGTTTGCCGGCCGGGGGTGATGGCGGCGCTGCCCCCCCACCGCCGCCGCCTCAGGGCACAGCGCCTGCCCGCACACACCGCACAGCAACATCGCACCCCTGCGCACGCACCCATACGTCACGTCCTTTCCCGCCTTCGGGCGGGCGCTTGCTCGCGCGGAGCATGCCGGGAACGGATGGGCCCGCCCGCCCGGCCTGTGCGGAGCGGGGCGGGTGGCGTCCGCCATCTTGAATCGCGGTCGGGTGCCGGCGCTGAGCTGAGTGGGGTTTGCTCGCTTGGAGGGCGGCGGCCGTGTCCGCTTCCATGGGTAAGAGCGCCGAGAGCCGGCGGGAAAGGGTAGAGAGCTGTACTTTCTCCGAGGTTGGGTGCGGTGCCTTTAGCTGTAAGCTTCTCCAGCGCAGGCCGGTCTCTCGCAGGCAGCAGCGGGGCGTTGTCGAGCGCGGCAGCTCGGTTCCTGTCAGATGGGGCAGTCGGTGCTGGGACGGGGTCTTCCCACTCTGTTCGCCGCTGCTTTCTCAGATACAGAGCTGCCAAACCACAGCTTTCCCGCCCTGCTGCTGGCGGAGGGGGTTTCCCCCCCTCTTCGCGGGACGTGGATGGAGCGCTTCGCCAGTCGCTTTTCGTGGCTGGGGTGGGTGTCCTCACGGCCGAGCAGTCGGCGAGGGGCTTGCGGTCTGACTTGGCTGGTGCAAAGCATGCAGGCAGTGCCTGGCCTCCCTCGGCGCTGCCAGTCTGGGAAGGGACGCTGGTACAGTGTAGCGATGTATTCAGGGAGCCTTGTGTAGGCAGGGAGGAAAGAAATGCTAGTAAGATAGTGCTTGGTCTAGGCATAACAAGTGGGCGAGATGCAGGATGTGGTGGGTGGACGGATTTAGTGTTAAAACGAGCGTAATTTGCAGAGCAGAAGTGTGGACTTCCTTGGATCTAGATGTAGAAGGCGTAAAGCTTGAATACATCAGGGACTGCCAGTCTTCTTGCCCTTGTGATGTCTAAACCGAAATCCTTGCTGGGGGGATGAAGCTATAAAATCATAAGCTTTTCGTGTTGAATACAGCTCTGAAGAAAGCTTCCTTCCGGTTAAACTTTTGTAACTATAGAGTTGAAGACTTAAACTGAGTGACTTTGAGTGCACACGTACCTTGTTTGTTTCATTGCTTGGCCTCACACTTCTACTTCCACAACTAAATTGGTAAGGTGCGAGTGATTAAGGAAGTGACGATGTTCTAGGACTAGTTAAGCCGCTACTGTTATTGGGAAAATGATCTTCTTAAATAGTACCTTAAAAGTTACATGACAACTAAGAGAAAATTCCTTTAAACAGTGGCACATTTATCTTCGTGGTCCAGAGATGGCAGTAGTTTACTAAGCTTCTTGTGAAGCAAATGTGTTTGGGTGAAACAGGCTGCTGAGTCCTCAGAGTGTCTTGTTGATATCAGCGTACATCTGCGGATTTTTTTTCTCTCGCAGCTTATGTTTATTGCTTAGCAGTCCATGGTACTGCTGATACATTAAAAAAGGTAAGGAGAAAAAAAATGCAGTCCTAGCATTTATATATTATTGAGAATTGTGTACATTTCAGGAGTTGCAGTTCAGATGCTTTCCTCTTGTGGAAGAATTCCAGACAAGTAAGAGTTCATGTAGGGTTTTAAATCATATTTTTGACAGTTATTTCTCAGATGAAGGTTACAATTTTAGCTTTAAAAGCTAGCACTATGCTATTAACAGCCTTTTTCAGTCAGTTTGATCTTTTCAGTGACAGAATCATATTTTATCACTTTTATCTTTTTCCAACTGATATGCCTGAAATGACAGCTTCTAATCCTCTAATCCATCAAAAGAGCTGTTAATTAGAATGAATCAATCATTTCACTGGTTTAAAATGGGAAAGGGTGTGCTTGTCTGGTGCTACTGACCCTTAATTTGTTCTTCTGCATACAGTTTAGAAGGAAATTAAGCACAGCTTTTAGGTCCTCTGTTATGTTTGCAAGTTAAGCTTAAAAAAAAAGAGAAACAATGCAGTAGTATATTAAATGAAGCAATAATTACTGCAGGTTTTCTTCTTTGATTTGTCCTTATTTTCTAATACATTTAAGGTCTCCTTTATGAGAGGAGGAAGCAAATTACTTGTGCCAGTCAAAAATTAACAATATAATTTTGCTTTTAGTTTCTCAGTTTGCTTATAATAGTCCTAATTTCTTTTTGCAGGGGATTATGCCCTTTTAATGAAAAATCTGATCTGTGAGATGAACTGAAATTTAATCTGCAGTTTAGAAATGCCTGTCTGGGCAAAGAAAAACTCTTGATTTCTGCCTTAAGAGGTTTTATTAATGAACTGGGTATTGCAAGCAGCTACAGGAATATATAGCTGCTGCTGTAGATACTTTTGTGTTAAAAGAGATACCATGTTTGCCTTGCAAGGTTTGGCCTTTTCGAGTAATTTTTGCCTTTTTTTTTTTTTTTTTTTTTCACTTTTTATTTAATAGACAACATGGCAAGCCCAGGTAAAGATAATTTCAGAATGAAAAGCTACAAGAATAATGCACTTAACCCACAAGAAATGCGAAGACGAAGAGAGGAGGAGGGAATCCAGCTTCGGAAACAGAAAAGGGAAGAGCAAGTGAGTATCTTGGTGAGCTGTTAAGTGCTTATGAAGCTGGATGCAGACACACAAAAGGACTTGAGCAGACTCCTCCTGTAGAGCAGAATCCAGAGCATCACAACGACTGTCTGTTTTATGTGCAGTCTTGGGAAGCACCAGGTATCTCTCAAAAAAGTCAACAGGAGCACTTAAGTCACTAGGGCACACAGAGGAGAGAGCTGTGTCTTCAGTTTAATCCTTAGTCTTGGTTTACACATTAAGACTGGTCTGAAAGGATAGTTTTTTTTTTCCAGTAAGGAGTAAAAACCTTGTGTTCTCTTCCAGAGTTCGGGCTAAGGTTGTATTGTTAGAAGGTTGAGGATTATTTTCATCTTTGAAGTCATATTTCAAATGTCCAAGAGCTTTTCTACAGTAACTTAGTAAGTTGGCTGTCAGTTAGTGATCTCTGAACATATATCCCTGGATATATATAGTTTGCAGTTCTCCTTACTGAATTTTTAGTGTTTGGAGTACATGGAGCACTGTGTAATTCAGTGGTTTGTGTTAGTTCTTTTACCCCAGATGTTTAGTAGTTTCTTGCCAGAAAATTAAGGAATGTAGTTTGTTTTTCTCTTTGGTGTAAAGTGGCTGAATTTGTCTCCCACAACCTAGAGAGTGTCCTAGGCACTGATCTACAATCTTCTCTGAGGTGGGAATGCTTACCCTTCTCCTGGGAAAGTGGTGCTACTGTACAGAAAAGAATTTAAATTAGTTAGGCCAGAGAGGTAAGAGTAAGAAGTCATATGATACTGGAGCATTTACCTGTGAAGGGTAACTGCATTGCAGTTCCCGCTGAAAGTTTTGTTTGTGTATTTTGTAGTAAATTCTCCCTAGGTAAATTATGAAAATAATGGGTGTTTTCTCTCCCATGCTAACTGTTGTAATGATGAGAATGGTGTTATGTTCTCCTTGAACTTAATATGTTGGACTGGTGCTTTTTGACTCTTCCTGAGCTGGGGACAACATATTTATGCAGCGAGATGAGATTGCTTTTGCTCCAGAAGAAATTCTAACTGGTAGATAGACCATGATCCTGAAAAAATAACAGTTTATACATGTCAATCAAGAGCTGCTGTGTCCTTATTGAGTGCTAGAAAGAATGACTGGAATGCTAGAAAGAATGGCTGGTCTTCCTGAAGAGGAATGTTTTTTCTTCTGCCTTTGTGGGCTTGAATGGAGTTAAACCTTGGTTATGTCCAGGATTCTGCAGTTGTTTTGTGCCCAGGATTGTGCTCAGTCCAAAAGTGTGTTGAAGAAGGGAGAGAATGCCTTGGTTTGAAATATGGGTAGATGTAAACTGGAATTGCTTCTGCAGTTTTGGGTATATACAACAGTAGCAATCTAGGTGTCTGTACAGGACAAAACCTTCATTATTTAGTAGGAGGTTTCTTTATTGTGCTTACAGTGAAATCTTGGCAACGGGACTGAGACTCTCACATTTATTTTTAAAGATATCAATGTTAATATTCTTGGAATTCTTAATTACAGTAGTTGTAAATGTAGTACTGTAAAAATTTAGGTTTGGTGTCTGGAAGAAAACAGGCTAGTGTGAATATTTTTCTTGTATGCCAGAAAACAAAGAGGCATTCGTAAAACATAGCTGATTGAATACTAAAGTGCAGGTATGTATTTTGAGCGTAGGCAGTGCAAGCAGCCAATGGATTTTTTGCTGCATGCACTGTAATTTTTGGACATAGGGCATGTTTAATGTAACATAATATAAAAAATCACCTTGAAGCTACACTGTTTTTTCTCCAGCTATATTAAAGTACTGTTTTTGTTTTAATCTTTCTGCAGTTTTACCTGAAACATAGGCACTGTTTAATTGCCATCAGAGAAAGCACATAGATCTTAGACCTTCTGTGCCAGGGAGGAATGCAGTGTGCTGAAATACAAACGTTGGCTCTGTGTTGATGATTTTAACATATAAAATAAAATTGGAGAAAATAAGTTGTAGGATACTGTTCCTTCTTAAAAATAAATGCTAATTATGAGGGATAAAACCCTAAAACCACAAGTACCTGTATCTTAAGAAAAAAACACAGGAAAAAATATGTGGAAAAAAGATGTGGATCTTTGTTAGTTGAAAAGAATCTCTATTTTTAAGAGTCTCTCTGAAGTGTTCTGCAGTTTCTCAAGATACAGATATAGTAGTGTTTTTCTCTTTTATGCTCGTTAAACTTTTGTGTAGAATTTCATTTGCATGGATGAGTGGGAAGGTGCGTAAACAAAATACTTTGACTAGTAATGGTGAAAGCATTTCTTCAAGTGTATGTCATTAAAACTTACCATAGAGTTGGTACTGATGACTCCCAAAATTTCTTCTTTGTTTAGCTGTTTAAACGCAGAAATGTTTCTCTACCGGGAAATGAAGAATCTATGGTAGAAAGTCCAATTCAGGATCCTGATGTCAGCTCCACTGTACCTATTCCAGAGGTAATACTTTAGAGTGTGCTTAGAATGTTGTCTGTTAATGTGCATAGTACTAAATGTAAGTAATCCTCCTTTCATTTTTAGGAAGAAGTTATTACAGTAGATATGGTGCAAATGATTTTCTCGGATGATCCTGATCAGCAACTTACAGCAACTCAGAAATTCAGAAAATTGCTATCTAAAGGTACATAAATATTGCCTGATTATTTTGTTGTTGTTGTGCCTTTTGTGTTATTTTGGTCATGGTCAGTTAACCTTTAGTTTTGTTTTACTTTAAAATAGAGCTTGCTGAAGCTTCTAGTTCTGTTTGTAGAGAAACCGTGCCAAATCTGTTCCGACCTAATGGCTAAATACAGAAAGCTTCATTATTCTAATGTTAAGTCTTTCAGACAAAGTAACAAAAGCAAGGATATTTCGATTAAAGTGTCCAGGACAGTAACTACCTACACACTAACATTACTTGCAGTACTTTTTGCAGTGATTCAGTTCCTGATTCTCATTCTGTAATTGAGGGGAGAAGAATTATATGGTGCTGGAGAACAGTTGCAACTTGTTTTTGTTGAGACTGTAAGACATGCAGTCTGAAATTAATGCTAGTATTTGTATAGCATGATGGGTAAAGGTATGCGTGGTCATTTAAAATAGTATCTGATCATAGTTG
>JBCJKH010027611.1:0-18604 GCA_039877255.1 Loriculus beryllinus | reverse complement strand
CCTCTTGCATTGACAGTGCACAGAGACCTTTGTGAACAGTATACCTCTGTTTCTTTGAGGAGGTGTGGTACCTTATAAAAGCCAAAGATTTTTTTTCCACCCTTTTTCGATTCTGTTTACTATGAAGTTAAGATCTGAAAAACCCCAGTGAGAAAATGCTGGGCCCATTTACATTTGCACAAGCTTCAGAAGGATGATGTATATCTTGGCCAGCAGTGGAATAGCAACATTCTCTGTACTTA
The DNA here is from genome assembly GCA_039877255.1 of Loriculus beryllinus. Taxonomy (NCBI): domain Eukaryota; kingdom Metazoa; phylum Chordata; class Aves; order Psittaciformes; family Psittacidae; genus Loriculus; species Loriculus beryllinus. The sequence continues at coordinate 18,362 of JBCJKH010027611.1, read as the reverse complement.
AAGGAATTATATTTCCAGCACCTAGCAGTGTCCTATTTGTCTTCCACAGTCCTCTGGCTGAGAAGTGTTAGTCTAGATCAGTGCTCTTCTAACTTGGATGGCTCGTAGGCAACTGTGCTGTGTTAGTAGAGTGTGAAGGGCAAGAACCTGCTCTCTGCTAACCTGGGGCAGGGTGCTGGTGACTTCTTTTGCTCAGGAGATTTGCCTGTGCTGCACCTGGGCTGAGCGAACAGCAGAATCAAGCTTTCTGAATCCTTCCCTCTGTTTAAGGAATTAATTTTCTAACTTAAAGCCTGTTGCTCCCTTGGTAATACCCTGGACTGCGGAGCTGTGCATTCAAACCCTCCTGCGGACCCTTGTCTGGTTCCCCTTGCTCTGGTGCATTACTTGCCAGAGGGGCTGGTTTTGAGGAGGGGGGGTGCCTGTAATACCCAAACCAGCCCCTTCTTTGTCTGGCCTAAAAGAGGCTCAGGTGCCAATTAAAGCTTGCACAATCAAGAGCGAGTGGGACCTTTGGTAATATCCCTTCCCAATGCCGCAGGTTCTGCTGTCCCAGGATGTGTGTATGAGTCATTGTCTGGAAATCCAAGTGGCCAGATGTCCGCCAGATACAGCCGAGCTCCTGGAGCTGCTAACTCCAGCAGGAAGGGTTAGTTAGAACCCTGTGGCTGTTTCTCCTTCCCTGTGGAGGTGGCTGCAGGTGAGAAGATCGCTCCATCCCTGCGGGCGGTAGGGCAGGGAGCCAGCGCCTGTGAGACCCAGGCAGCTGGGTCCATCTCTGTGCCCCACGCTGGGGTAGAGGGGAGGCTGCTGCAGCCGCTCTTGGCTGAGGTGGTGATGTCTTGCAAGGAGCAGTAAGAAGGACCCCTGCAGGCCCCTGCTCCGAACAGCGGGGGAAATGCTCCTCTGGGCTTTGCTGGTGCCAAAGGCTTTTATTTCTTAGGGCAGCATTAACCGGAGGGCTCTGTCCCTCCCTCTTCCCCTCCATCCCCCTGCATTGCAGCCTGTGCAAAGCACAAGCGGACAATGCTGCTGTAGTGTTTGTGTCGGGGAGTTTTTGGAGGGAGGCAGAGTCCTGCCTTGGAGCTGTGTGTTGGGTTTGCAACCAAGACTGTGCTCTTCTACTAAAAACTTCATTTTTCCAAGTCTTCGCGTTGCTGAGAAACCTGGTGGCAATGCAGAATGCAGGTGTTCTACTGCTGCAGACACTGGCACATGAGACTTTTATGGAAAAAAACCCCAATAAAATAGCCAGTGTTGAAGTTAATAAACCCTTTAAGATGTTGTGAAACACTAGGGAGTCCTGGTTTGAGGAAGGTCATTGTCTCTTCAGGAGGAAACCACAGCTTTCTGAGACTATGTCTAGCTGATAACTTGGCAAGGTTAGTGATCTCTCTCCTTGCTTCAGATCCACCTCCACCCTGACCCATAGTTCTCAGCTGTACCATCAGAGTCCCACCAGCCTTCATGGATCAGGCTATTTCCTCCCTTCTTGGAAAGGGGAAATCAGCCAAAGTCCTCCAGACTCTGCTGTGATGAATAGGGCACTGGAAGAAGCAGCTCTGACATAGGGCAGCTCTCTCCTTCTCAGTACAGTTATTCTATGGGCACATTGTTCACATACATGCCCACCTTGTGGGATGTATAGACTAGGGCTTCATAATACACTGCCACGCACTAGAAGTAAAGCAGAAAAATCTCTCTTTGTATCTGTTCTTGAAGGCATCTTGCTGGAAGGTGAGTCAGGGCAATGGCACTGCAGGAGCCTGTTGTAATTGCCAGATTTAGGATGTTGGCCTCTGAATAAATCTCTGCTTTTGCTTTGCTGGGCTAATTCAGCCTTGAAAACTGAAGTGACAGCTTATAGCCAGGCTTTTCAGTTTGGCTTGCCTAAGACTCTGCGTATGTGTATGTATCTAAATGCAAATAAGCTGCTCCCAGAAAGCACAGAGTCATGAATGCTAAACTTCTTATCTGCATGGACTGATGGTGTGAGTGGCTGAAGACCTCATAAATTACCTTCCTTCTGCTCAGAGTGAAAGTAAGACTGGTGCTGTACTGATAGCAAGAAATGGCTCTGTTTCTGGTTGGACAGGTTTGATTGGCCACTAATTTACTCTCCCTCCTCTCATAATTCAACACAGCTTTCTTGGTGCGCTCTGCCAGTTCTCTCACCAATTTGATGCTAGGAGGATTTTCCTGCGAGTGAATTGTGGATTCGAGTTAAAACACGCACAGAGCACGCTCCTGCTTGATGGCTCTGCTCTTAGATGTCACAGGAAGAGACAGTGTTTTGTATAACTGCAAGAAAAATACCATGTTCTAATTAGTGTAATTTATAGTCCCTTGCAGGCTAAAACAACAGCTGATGAGTCATGGAAGTTCCTTCTTCTGACATTTGCTGAAAGAAATGATATTTTAGCTCCTATGACTTTTTGGGAAGAGGGGAGGAGCAGGGTGGGGAGGGAGCAGTTGCTCTGAAATGCTTCACCCCTTCTTCAGTACCTACCTCCTGCAACACGTTTCCTCTTTAAAGCTTTCTGGTGTGTTGCTCTGCAGTGAGGGAGCAGTGATTATGGCCACATCTAATTATGGACATGATGGGTCCCAGTTTGGGTGTGCATATCTGGATTGAAGCTCCTGAGGCAATTGCAGTGGCTGGGACAGGAGGTTTCAGTAGCTGCAATACTGTCATTGCTGATGTAACTGAGCAGACAGAAGACTGGACACTAAGATCCCCATGTCTAGCTTGGCACTTTGTGTATCGTGAATGTATTCACTATGGTCCCAGGTGAGGTTTGAGGGTAATGTGGGACACTCAAGTCCACTTTCAAGGATGACTTTGCTACCAAGTTGCAAACTCTTCCTGTCCCTGTGATCCAAGACTTTGTTCCAACTGATCTCTGCAAACATGAGACAGTTGGATTAAAGCAAAGGCTTTCTCCAAATTGGGTTTTCCACCTGAAATTGGCACTGATGATTAGGTGAGCTGAGATAAACAGCTCAGGAGCTGCTTATTGGCTGCTTTGTTGACAAATATAGGGGTGGAGGGTCCTTCCACCTGGTCCTGGAGGCTGTCCTTGCCAATGTAAGTCTGGATCCCACCATGAGAGGTCAGCAATGGACCTGCCCAGCAGCCAGCTTGTCTCCTTGGAGCATGCATTTGCAAAGACCTCTCTATTTGAGTATAAAGGATGTCATATGGACTATTTTGTTCAACATGTGTTGTCCATGCTTTTGGAATGGTTAGTGACATAAAATAGGATCCTTGGAATAGTGGTGTCTACAGTCTTTCATGCAGAAAGGCTTTGCCCACAGCAAAGCTGGAGATTGCTTTAATGATTTTTTTTCACCCTGGTGGCTTTTTTGTTTGGCCACCATAAGATACAGGCATTCTTCTGTTATATTTGTTGGAAGATAGGCTCTTGTTCTCCAAAAATATGTAAAATGATGATAAAGTGATGGCTACCTTGCACCCTATCTATGCATTTAAAGAATCTATGGGGCCATTTAAAATATTATGCTGGAGAAAAAATACATAAATGTACGTATCTGGATCTTTTGGGTGGCAACAGTGGCAGAAAGGTCACCTTAATGACACGTCAGCTATGAAGGGTCCTCAGACACAACTAAAGCAGCAACTGCTGGGCTCTGCTGAAGATGTGCGAAGGACCTTGTTGGTCCATAGACCTCATGCTCCTAGACATCTTATGTCAAGTCTCAGCTTCTCGGGGGAGAAATGTTATTCAAGTGGAGGTTGATGCTTTGAAAATTGGCATGGATCTGTGTTCTGTGCTCTGGGAAAAGGCAGATGAGATTTGATCAGGGTCAGGCAGCAGTAATACTATGAAAGCTGCGGATGGCATGAGACAGAGGTGGTTACAAGACACAGGAGTGCATCTGCAGCTGAATGGTCCAATGAACAACCAATAACACTGCTAGGATGTATTTTCAAGCAAAAGAAATCATCCATTACAGCTTGTTCTTCACTGGCACTATATATGATGCTGTCAGTCACAGAGATGGTTGGTGAGCAGCGGGTTGCCCAGGTAGATTCTGACCTAGACTAATGCACCTCTAGCATGAAACAGAGCTAACTGATGTTTGAGTGCTGAAATTTCTTTCTCAATTTATTGTATGCTGAGGTGTCTAAATTCCTTGAAAGAGTCTTAGCCTAGGCTTGGGTATCAAGGGGATAGTCTGGACATGTCAGTGGCTCTGTTTCTCCCTTTTGTCACACATTCAGGGAATGGAGAGGTCAGTGCCTTGGACAGAAAGCTAGAAATACGGATGGTATTTCTGCCTCTGAGGCAATTCCTTTGTGATCCCATAGGCCACTCTTGCCATATCCAAATGCCTTCACAGGATCTAAGCCCTTTATTTTAGGAAGCAATAACCAAAGTTGGTCTTTCAGTTACTGTTCCTTTCTCTGAGTTAGTAGTGCACAGCTATGTGCCAGGGCTCTTGTAGGGCACCATCCGTGATGGCAAACCCTGAGACATAGATATTTCGATGGAACTTGCTATCCAATTGTAAAGATAAAATTCCTCATAGAACTCAAGCTCTTGGAGCATTCCTGAAATTGTTATGAAATGATGCTAACTAAATACCTAAGGCAATGTTTAGATGTGGCAAGCAAAGATGCCCTGAAACTGTTGAGACTTGCCAGTTACCTCTTAGGTGTATTCTGGAACATCAGAAAAGGACTTTGTGTTTTTGACATAAAGGACTATGCAAGGTGTGTGGAATGCCTGGATAACTGGCGACCTGCTACTCGAATTGGAACCTGGCAAATCAGTTGCCAGTGGGCAGGTGATGCAGCTGTCCTCAAGTGAGGACCCAAGTGAAAACATGCTTGATAGTCTTAGAAATTGCTTTTTTTAGCACCTGCCATATATCATAATCAGTGCGGAAAGGAGGGGAATGTCTCCCTTGCTCTGTTTCTTTTTGTTCAAAGAAAATCTTATCTGAAAAGCTTTAAATCTGTTCAGAAGGGTAGCCCTCCTTTGGAAAGGCTGAAATAACCTATACACCTGCAGCAAATGAAAGTAATTTTAAAATCCCCCGTTAATAAATTGTCATGCTCATACATGATCTTGTTCCATGAACTGCAACTTATAGTGGTGCTCCAGTGGCTAGGACATAGGGAGTGATAAGTTCAGCAACTTGTAAGCACAGCTCATGTTCCCCTCTCAGGATCTTAGAAGGCATAACAAGAGCAAATTCCTTGCCCAGACCATAATTAGTTATTTTTTAGGAAAGTCATGGTCCTGGCTGACAGAATCAGGTTGATGGAGCAGTTGATGAAGAGTCTGAGCAAAGCTTGTATCTTAGGAATGAATTAATGAAGCAGGATGAATGCCTTTCTCTGAAGTGTCTACATAGCCTTGCTGGTGACTACATTTGTCAAGTCTTACCTGCATAGTTCCCTTAAACCTAACCAAGAAGCTGTGATTTTCTTTCTGCAAGCCATCAAATCTCTACTTCCAGCTAAGGAGAAACTGGGTTTGGTCTTAGCAAAGATGGACAACATATGTATGTGCAATATGTGTGTGTGTTAACCTTCATGCAGCCAAGGCAAGATTCAGTGCTTTAATCAGAGGCTGTCAGGCTTTGTCAAGCAGATCAGAGTTGAGTATTAGTATGCTTTGGGAGTCACATCTATTGTGCTTAATTATGCAGAGAATTAAAAGTTGTTTTGTATGTTCTTATAATCTAACAGTGCAGATGAGCACTGGGGAGAGCTTCACTGTGTGCTTACCTTGTTCAGTTGCCAGCCTCTGTCCTGAAATAAAGGAGAGAAGCCTTGGGACTGCTTCTGCTTGCACTGTCAGTAAAGAGGTGGTGTAGGGCAGGGTGAGTGCACCCACACAGCCACATCCAGAAGAAGGCAGAGACTAAAGACAAGAGATGATCTTAAGTGAACGGATGTGGTTACTCGTGGAGCTGATTGCAGAAAGCTGTGCGCTGGGAGTGGGGAAGAAAGCTGCTGGATTTTCTAGGGAAGACTCCTGTGGCTCGATGTCACAGCATAAGATGTGCTGCTTTTAATAATCTGCTCAGCGCTATTTCTGCAAGAACAATGAATCTCTGTGCCTCAGTCACTCCCCATCTGTTTTCAGATCTGATCTGAAAACTCATCTTCCCTTCCTTTCCTCTCCCCTTCCGCTCTCTCTCTGCTGTCATTTTTATTTCAAGTTTGCCTCTGCTCTCCAAAGCTTTTGTGGGGATGGAATTTGAATGAGGCAACAAGCAAGGTTGTGTGCATTACCCAGCAAAGCAAGAGCTGATTTATTGCACCCATTTATTTTTCCACATCCCAAACATCTTCATAAAGGAAACGATTTAACCTTTTGAGTACAAAGCGTAAGCCAAGGAGATCTGGATGCATGTTGTGAAGTGTTGTAAATGTAAATTAAAAAAGGAAAAGCATTAATACCGCCCAAGTTTGATGCAGCTTTTGTGAGATGGTAGTGTGAGATGCTCTACTTGATACTGCTTGCTGTGGGAAGGATTATTATTGCCTTCACTCCCTGAGTAAATATGAAAAGTAGCCTTTGGTTTTCTATGCAAATATACAAAAGAGTAAGGAAGAGAAAGACATTTTTACCTAGATGTGTCCTTCAGTGATACTCCCCCTCCTTCCTTATGGTTCAAGGTGGAATTCAGGCTCTTTAGGAGAGGCAGAACATGAGTGAAATGGGGATATGAGGTGTTAATCGGTTGAAATCTCTTGATGCATTCGTTAAGCATAGGCTTAGGCATTCTCTCTTTATGCTCTTCCAGTTACCCCACCCAAACTGCTCTCAAGGGTACCCTTCCCCTGGGTTAGAATAATGATTTCTCTGATCTTCAATCACTGTGCCTCTGTTCAGCAGGTAGTTCCAATTTTTCATTAGGATAATTTCACTGGGTAGGTTTTGGTTTTCTGCTGCCAAAATACCCAGCCATATGCTATTATTTTCTTCAGGTAAACTGTCACCACTTCCTTTTTCTGAGCCACTGCATGTCAGGCAGGAGCCTATCTTGATAAATGATGCAAGCCTAAGGGGCAGCTTCTAGAGCCAGTTCCTATGCTGGCTGAGTGTGCGTGTTGGCCAAGAGGGATTGGGCATCCTTCTTGTTGTGGGAAGTTTGCAGTAAAGGTCACAAGAAGATTCATTGTGCATACTCTTTTCCTCAAAGACAGTACTGAAAAGTGCTATGTGCTCAGAATGGACATTGGTGGTAATAAGAAATAGCTTTTTCCCTATTCTTGCAGCCTATTGTAAAGAGATTTTACTTGCAGTGGTCCAAAGTCCATGCAGCGGAAATGACCAGGGATCTGGAAGTCTGTTAGCTGAAAATGACGTCAAAGAACCGTTCCTTGTTTGATAACCTACAAGTTGTTCTCTGAACTGCCTCCCAATAGCTTTCTTTTCTTGTTTTAAGCATTTACCTCTCTCCTATGAGCTTTAGGAGTGTGCAGTGTTAATGGACTCTGCAACGTCCATCTGAAAGCCTTAAATGTCTGGGGCTGTGATGCTGGGTAGTGAGGCATTTGGGACAGGTAGGCTTTGAGAGCTGGAAAGCTGTGTTGTTGAACTGGTTAGCATGAGCTGATCAGGCTTTGAGCTCAGTGAAACAAAGCTTGCATCTATCCTGTTTTGCAGCTGTGACGATGTCTGGCTTTAAAGCTTATGAAGCTCTTTGAGCCCCAGTGATAAAGAGAAATTCCAGCTCCTCCTCTGTCCTGTTCCCCTGTAACAGCTCCCTTCATCCTACTGCCAGATTAAAGGAAGAGTTTTTCTATGAAACTCAACACATAGCTACAGATCAGCCAGACTCAGTCTGGGTAAGAAGTAATAATACCAAAAAGGAGAGGTGAAAAAAAAAGGGAGGAGGGACATTTAAGTATAATATGAAAAGCTGAGGACCCAAAAATCCACTAAGAAAAGAGCATACTTCCCTGTTCTCATAATTTCAAAGTAAATGCCTTATCAGCAGCATTGCTATGGTTCATACCATTTGCCTACTGTAGGTGGCTTGCAATAGTATTTTATCCTGCAGTTCTCCTGACTGCATTGGAAATTAGACCTTGTGGTTTTCCCTTCAGCATCCTCTTTATACTCTGCTTGTATCTACAGACCTTAAGATGCACTGCATGGCAAGGAGGTAAAACAAATAAATAAGCAGAGTTAATTTGCTGTATCTGTTCTTAACATGATTGCTATCAATTGTCAAGCTTGTCCTCCTCCTGGCTGCAAAAGTAAGCTGGTTGGAAATAATCTGCTGTATGCTTCTGTATGTTGCTGACAACTTGCCAGCTACCAACTACGGGTGTGATACATGCCCAAATGTATAAAATTTCCAACCAGCTCTCCATTCTTGTGCTTTCGAAGCTGTGCTTTTAGTTTCAGCTTTGTCATCAGCGTGGCCTCTGACAGTAAAAAACCCAAGCAAATATCTCCAAATCACCTGGCATTTCAGACTTTGGTCAGCCTGTACAGCCTCCTGAACCTGGGCACGCTGCGATGTGGTGATGCTGATGGCTTGCTTTCTAGCCATGTCTTAGCAACGTTCTCCTGGGTAAGGTGGTGAGTCATTGAGTTTAATTCTGCAGGGGGTTACAAGCAAGCTCTATTTTTGAGGAGCCATAGGAAGGGATGGTGTGTTTGCTTAAAGCTGTTAAACTTAAACATGATCTCCTTAGTATAATTTATTATTGCCTGACTGGAATGATGCAGTGGAGGATTTCTGCCTGTCTTATGTACAGCTGCAGAAGCAGTTATATCTGGCAGTTGAGGATGTGACACTGACATGCCATGCACAAGCCCTATCTGATAAAAGTCCTCGGGTTTTATAAGTGTAGATATGATCTTTTTTTCTGAGGTGTAATAAACCTCAGAATCTGACTTTCTTGAGGTAGATGTGCTCACTGCATAAACTGATACTGGCTATAAATATTCCCTTTTCATTACGTTGCTCCTATGAACACATGGTGCCGTTAAAGATGCTTTAGTTTAATACCACCACTAGTGCTTTTGCTCCCCCTCAGGCTTTAAAATGATTGACCAGTTATTGTCCAGGAAGCAAGTAGCCTTGTCTTGTGTCTCTTTGGGAAGGCATGGACAAATATTGAGGCTGTGCACTTAATAACTTTCATTTGTGTCATTTTCCCTGGAGATCCATGAGCAATATATTTCTTGACTCTAAGGAAATGGTTCAAATGAAACTTTGATGCCCTGAAGAATACCTGAAAAAGAGCAAGGATCTACTCATCTTAACCCAGAGCTCTTGTTTGAGTCTGAGATATGAAATGCAGATGGGAATCTGATGCTGCTTTGAATCCAGATGCAGCTGAAATTAAAGATGTAGTTCAAAGAAGCTCTGAACACCTTGGCTGCCAGTTTGAGTATGGTGCTTTTCTACCTGCTGGAGCAGAAAGAGCAAGTGAGGGCAGCACACGTAATGTTGGTTTTCTTCTTTATTGTTAAAGTGCAGGTTTTAGTAGAGTTGAGTTGTACTCAGAGAAATGACTGTGAGACTATAGGTGTGATGGTGTAAAATAATAAAATTAAGGATAATAGGCTAAAAGAAAGACCTAATTATGGGCGTTTCGAAGGAAAGGCATGAACCAGGTCAGTTCTCTGCCCTAAGAGTTTTTTCTCTAACCTTGCTTGCTGTAGTACCTTGTACAGTTTGATTTAAAATGTTCACAGGAATGGGAATTCTACTGTTCTATAGACAACGAGGCATCCCCACACTGACCTCTGGCCCAATCCTCAGTCTGGTATGCCTCTGTCTTCATTTCACCCTTGTAGTCTCATTTCTTCACTCCCTGCAATGGTGGGACACGTTCTAGCTCTTTTCTAACGAAATAAATGATCCTTAAAGAGAATATCTGTAGCCTTTGTAGATCAATTTTCTACCCAATCTTAAAAATGTATCCATGGCAGAATTCATGCAACCATCTCTCAGCCATCCCTGGTTAAGGGTTAAGGGTTAAGGGTTGAAATAAATGCCAAGGTTCTGATCTATATAATGCATATTGAATGTTTTACAAAGTTGTGTCTTGAACCTGGGCAAGGGCAGTGGTCATTTCTGGCAATTTTTTGTGCATTTTAGACCTTTAAAAACAAAAAAGCCTTTATGCATTAGCGTGTACAGTACCTACAGTGCAGCAGCTGATCACACAATAACATAAATAACAGGACAGGCTAGTGGAGTAACATGAGGAGTAAAGCTGACACAAGGACTTGGAGATAAAGAAAACTCTGAGAATGAAATCCATGCCATGAGAGCAAAACGTCACAGCTGGAGGAAACTCAGGGTTTCCAGTTGCCAGTGATGGTACTGTATTTTTTTTAATGGAAAGGAAAAGTAGCTTGGTAGGTGAGAAGGGAATCACAGTGTAAACTGCATGGATCTGACAAACAACACAAGAGCTTTTGGAAATAAATAAGGATTTTTTTATTATTATTATTATTATTATTATTATTATTATTATTATTATTTGGGCATTTGATGTGGTATTTCTGTAACCACAATGGGGCCATTGGCTGAGCAGTTGAGTAGTTGCAACCATTCCTGAAAATTTGAGTGGAGAAAGAGGTCCAGAAGGCAAAATGAGATGACTGAGGTCACACTGAACTTGGCTCAAAAGGAAAGAAAACTTTCCTACTTTCCAGTCTCAGTCCATCTGGATGACTGGGGAGAACTGAAGAATTCTTCTAGCTCTCTTGCTATTGTCCACTACCTGTCTTAAAAGATGAGCAGTTCATTACAGTATTGTGGTTGTTTACACAGTGAAGTGTTTTTTGAGGTCTAATATGCATCAGTAGCGTGAACCTACTGTTTATTTTCTCCTCCCCTTTTTTTCCACGTGAGTGATGGCACTTGATAGAGCTTGTCAGTGAAAGGAGGTCCTAAACAAGATTATTACTCCATGAGGAAACAGGACAGGGTGACTCAATGGGTTAATCTTGACTTTCTTCCATCCTGGCTGCTTTTCTAGTTAAAAACGCTGGCTGGCAGTTTGTATTATCTGGAGAACACTAGAAGCTGCGCTGTGCTGAGAGCTTGCAGGCAGTATTTCTCCTGAGCTCTGGGAGCCACTGTGCTATACCATGACGAAAGGCACTGGAAACTCTATCATGGCCTGGAAGGAGGATGGAGACATTCAGCCATTTACCAGCCAGTGTGAGCAAACTGATAGCAATTCCCAGGAGCTAGATCCTAATTACATTTCTCTGCTTCGGGATCATTTCAACTTTTAATGAGAGATTGGTAAGGAGAGAGGGAGAGGTGGCTTTTTATTACAGCAGAGGAGAGGGGAAGGCTTTATTGCCAAGGAGCATGGTCTCTTTTCATTGCTATACAAAGGTAGATGTCTTTCCTGCCCACCACAGAGATAGTAACTGCTCCCCTTCCATTGAGGGAGTGGGCAGGTTTTGCTCAGTTAATGGTTCATTTTCCCTGTACATTGCTTTCTGACAGTGGGATTTTGCTTTGCAGAGATGAGTTTGGCATACTGTTCCCAATTCTGATATTGGGTGGCATTTCTCTCATTTTTTGTGGAGTGGGATGGAGGGAAATGGAAATACTAGTCAAAAAAATACCCAGTTTGGTAATATTGGAGATGGATCTAGTGATGTACAGGCAGTAGCAGTCCAGAAAGGATTGGTTTTTACTCCTCACTAACGTCTGATCTGGCCACAAACAATTTGTGGCCAACAGCACCAAGTCAGACATGTAGATGATCTGTCCTGTGCCCCTGTTTGTAGAACAGGGACAGAACTGAGTGCTGCCACAAAAACCTTACAGAACTAGTTCAGAGGTTGCTTCCCCAGATGTCTTTAGCCATAAATCCTTGGGAATAAAGACTGCTCACAGGGTTGTTAGTGCAAAGTCATGGGCTTCCTTTTTGAAGTCTGCTGTGTCCCTATAAACTTTCAAATCACCTGATCTGGGAGCACAGCCAGTGTCAGACAGTCTAAATCAACCAGAAGAGAACAAATACTTGAATATAAACTGTTCCAGGAATGGCACAAAGGAGTTCTGGGATGTCGCTGACAAAACAGCTTAAAAAGCTTGTACTGGTTTTATTGAAGTCTCTTCAGCTTGAAGAATAACAAATTGAAAGACCTGGCACACTCTCCTTTTAAGTCCCGGTGTAGTTGAAAGCCTTTTGATGCTCGGTCTGCTTTCTGATTACTTAACAAACCTAATTTGAGCCTATTGCTGCCATCAGCATTTTGGGTCTTTGACCATCTAAGGTTTGTCAATAGTGTTCTTGCTATTCTGTACTAATTTATCACAGATTGTGTCTTGTTAACCACAGTTTTTTTTCAGATGCAAGGTCTTACAGCTTCAGTGTGCAAAGGCAGATCACAGCATATGAGCAGAAATAAGCTCAACTGTGAATAGAAAAGAGTAGTTTTGGGTGTTCTTCTGTATCCTGTCTTTTGTGATGCTGAAAAGGTGGCCAAGGAATGAATAATGTGAGTAGTAGGTGCTACTCCAAAAATGAAGACTCATGAAGTTCTTAAAGTACCATTAAAAAGTTCTGTCAAAGACATTGCTGCATTTTTTCACAAGAGCAATTTGGAAGTTACTGCTTTTGCTTCCTCTGAGATGTTTATAGTCTAAATGTTTTAGCTGTGTGGTGCCACCATAGGAATGAAGACACTAAATCCTCAGCGGGCCCTTGGGAACCTTCTGTTACGGTGTCAGGCTCATTTTCCAGACTTTAGGCACTGGGAAATGTTTTACTGTACTCCTGAGTTATTAGTGAGGATGTTCTAGTTGAAGCTGCTGGTCTTCTGTTGCCCTCTTTGCTCCCTGGAATCATCTTCACATTCCTTCGTGAGCTTTCCACCTGAGCAGCTTGCAACAACAGGAGGAGCTTTTAAAATAACATCAACACTCTAGCAAGGGAAAAGATAATTTGACAAATGACTAGTCTCTGAATGGATACTGAAGGGGTAGGCAGGGTTGTTCTTTTCAGCACCCCTTGTGCAACAATTGTGGGTGCTGGTGGAATCTGCTGAGGAAGGGATCACGCAGGTCTCATGTTGTGTAAATAGCATCTCTTGAGGCTGCTGTTGGAGAAATGGCACTGGGCTGTGTGAAGCACTGATCTAATAGGGGACCGTCCTGCTCATCAAGCAGTCATATCTGTCCTTTTGTGAGTATCAGAGTCCTGGAAAGTAATCTTTGCTTTAAAAAGGCTGGATGTGCCCTGTGTGTCTATCTGGCATGCTAACAATTGAATCTCTAGCTGAGAGCCTGGCAGAGTTTGCAGCCAGGTGCAATACTAACTGAATCAAAGTAAAGCATCCCAAATCAATCCAGCTGGCATCTTGTGGAGTGTCTTGCCTTTTGGCATAATCTTCCCATTTACTAGTGCCTCTTATTGTGATAGATCTCTTGCTATTGCCCACATTTGCTTTAACTATTGTAATTCATTGATGCCTGGTACCCAAGTGGTTAAATGCATTTGGCTTTGCTGTCCTCCTCAGTCCCTGTAGATTGTGTTGGAAGAATTGAATGAAACTGATAGAGGTAGCATTACAGTGAGCAAAACCCCCTGAAGAAAAAGTAGCTGGGTGGATAGAGAGAATGACCCCAAAGAAAACAGCTGTCAAGGGCAGCTATTGGTTTATCTTTCATGGAAAGAGAGACGCAATGAATTCTAAATTAAGAGAAACTAGAAGCAAGGCTGTTTATCAGCTCTGTGCTGCAGCATAAACAGGCACTTTAGAAGTATCGACTGCAGTCTCACTTAATGTACCAGTAGGTACATTTCCTCAGTGCTTGGGAACACCATGTAACCATCACATTAAACTAAAGCTTTAATATCTGAAATATGGGAGGTCAGGGCAAGAGCTGTTCTGAAACTTGAAGTCCTTTCACAGGTTCTTTGAACAGGGATCTCTTCTTGTATACTAAAAGAGGAGTATCTGCAGGTGCAGCCCATATGGCCTTTTGCTTCAGTAAGACGTAAGGTACAAACGTAGGTAAAATCCTCGGGGACAGCGCTGTGCAAGGGACTCTTCTTTGCAGTCGCTGGAGGTGCTGAGGACAAAATAGCTCCTGAGTTAAATACTCTATGAGAAATCTCAAGGAAAATGTTATCACACTTTCTTATCTCTTCACATTGTGACAGTAGTTACCTCTTTGTAACTCCGCTGCTCAGACTCTTGCTGAGTATATATCAACTAACCATGCAGCGGTGGTAAGCAATTCAACAACTGACTCCAGATAATAAGGCTGGTTGAGTTGTTGTTCTTGACTTCATCTTTCTTTCTCCACAGCTTATCTCTGACACACAGGATAGGAAAAGTTATATCTGCTCAAGGAGATTCACTTAGATTCACCTCTAATTTAAAGGAATTTTTGGTGCTGCAAAACCTCATAACCTAGACAGGATCCTCAATTATCCACAAGCCCATGTATTTCACTGAACGTATTTTCTTTTGTCCACAGAAAACCTATGTGAAGCCTGCCTTTAAAAGAGCTCTCATTCTCAGCACCTAGCTCACAGCAGAGTGACTGATGTCTGAGCCTGTATTTGTGAACAATGCTGCCAGTAGCAAGCTGTAGTAGAGCTGATGCAATATATCCTATTGACTTGCTTCATAGGTTGAAGTATCTCTCTTAGGAACTAGTGAGCGTTTAGTGAAACATTACTTTTGCTTAAATCTGATGGAAATTTTGATTCTACCATTTCTTGAGCTTTAGTGTTTGTTCTTTGTCTTATGTTTAGACAGATGGCAGCAGGAGGCTTCTGCAGCCAAATAACCTGTTGATTTTCTGGCTCTTGCATATCATCATTACTGAGCTGTAGCTCTCTGTGGTGGGCTTGAGTAGTAATGGCTAAGCCACAAAGCCAAAGATGCTAGAAGTGGGTCCTCCATTCTTATATCAACACCACTTTCCCTTAGCTGAAGTGTTGAAGATGAATTTGTCTCAATGTGTCAGCTTAATAAGGTCAAAATCCAGATGCCAAGGATGAATATGGCTCATTACGTTATTTCCCTGTGAAAACAATCCCCGCCATCCTCTGAGGTGCTTTGAATCTGGTCCGTCCTTGGCCACATGCTCTTTTGTCATTTTTGCACATTTTCATGTCTTTAATTAAAAGAAAAGGCCTTCCCAGTGGAAGATTAATTAGGATAAATGTGCTGCCATTAATATCTGCCGTGTTTGGAAAGAGATGATTCACCCTGTGATTAAAGCCAAACGGAATCTGGAATCTGAGGAGTAATTAGCCCTCAGCGGCTCGTAAGTCTGAAGAAAGCACTATTTATCAGTGGCAGTGCTAATGCAATTACTTCTCCACTGAAGCCTCCTGGACTGATAAATCATAGCCTGAGCATTGGGAGAAGCTATCAATTCAGGATTATGCTTCTCTGAGTCTACAGAGAGAAAAAGAGAGGAAACAAAGGGACAACTGGCTTCTCAACATCTCTGATTGTACCAGAACTATAGAAACCAATGGAATCTGAATATTTCTTCTGAGTCCATTTCCTCCTATAGAAAGCTATGAACCTTCACAAAAAATCATTGCAATTGATTGAAATTGTGGGTTGATTTTTTTTAATCCAAGACAAGTTTGTGTTTAGTAGCTGGACAGAAGAGCTGTTCTTTGCCAAAGCGGAACTTCTGATCCACCTCTGCTTAGAGCTTATTTTTCCTATAATGGTTTTATTTAGGAGTGATTGGTGAGAAGTGTGTGTGTGTGAAGATGCTGTTGCTTCACATGCTGCTCCTGCTTGCTGTGTTGTTGGGTTTTTAGGACTGTCTTGCGAATCTGGAGCACCTTTCCTGTAGAATCTGAAAGGGCTGTACAGACATTAATCAGCAACAAAAATGCTTTCATTCATATATGCACATATATATCCACTGTTCTGATCATTAAGTTGAGGCAGAAAGTGGGGAAATAAGTTATCTGGGCTCCTTTGAGAATCCAGCTGCATCCTTGCTGATGCTCACCTCACTTGGATAGAAGTGTGCCTTTTTGCATGAGGGATTTTTCACTGAGACTTGTAATTCCCACCTCTTTAATCAAAACCTCATATAGTCTTGCAGAGCAAGTAACCCCTCTCTTCTCATCCCAGTGTTTCATAGGTGCCATTTTCAAAGTCTGAACCACACAGCACTGTGCCACATGGAAAGTAAGCTCAGCTCCATCAGAAAACCTGGGGCATTCCTAAAGCTTTTCCAGCTGATACCAGGAAACTTTGTGCCACACACCTTCCATTAACGCTGTATTCTTCAATCCCTTCCATTTCCTGTAATTCATGATATGCAATAGACCAGCCAATAGTATGTCTGGAGGATATGGATGGCAATATGATATACTAGGAACTGGCTGCTGGCTTGAACCTCAGGGAAATCGCTTGGTTCATTGCATTATGGTTTGTATACAACAACTGTGCGTTTAAACTTGACTTCTTATCTCTGTGTGGAGCCCAAATATACAAGCACAGCTGAGAGGAGTACAGTGGGGATCAGACTGGATGAAATCTTCCTTCTCACAGCTGCAACCTGCTGATAGAGTTGTTCTGGAATCATTCTCTTTATTTATCCCCTCTGACACAGAGGAATTTTTGCCAAAACCCAAGCTGTTTCTTGCTCTAGTTTAAATAATAAGCCTGTTTTAAACATTGAAGCCTTTTTGGAGCTGAAGTCTGTGTAGGATGGAAGACATGTTTGGTGTGTTTTGTTGGACACTTTCTTGATACTTTCTATGGTACTTTCTATGGTACCACCTTCTATGGTACTTTCCATAGTATTTCACATCTGCCGATGTGCTTGGGCTGGAGATGGGGGTAAGGTTAATTGTGGAGCAGTAGTGCAAAGATGAAGATTGTTCTTTAAATTCCAAGCAGGCCTTCATTCAGGAACATAGAAAATGAACAACATTTGGAAGCCTCTTGTGGCAGGTGTTAATTGTGGTGTTGTTTTTAAGCAGATGGGCAAAGACAGACTGAGATTTCTTGAAGGAAATAACAGATAAAATTGTTAGCAGCTGCTGTGTTGCATTTGTTGACATATTGGCTGAATATGGTACACGTCATGGTGGAACAGTTCCAGCATCAATGGAAGAATACTGATTCTCTTTTAGTAGCTGAAAGAGTAAAATCTGATGTCCCTTTTGGCTGCTGAGGAAAAAAATCTAATTACATATTTGTCCTCTTATAGAAAAGACCTGACATGAAATGAACACTTTTCTGAGATGCTTTTCTTTAACAAGTATGTCCTTGACCTATATAGTGAATTAGAGATGCTCTTTGTCCTGTATCAAACACTGTGATTCTTTTTCTTTTCACAGTGCAAATACAGGGTAGTTTTGATCGCTGGAAAGTGGTTTGTCTGTTTAGGTCCAGTTCTGTTGTGACAAATATTTTGGGTTAGGGTATTGTTTCACAAACAGCTTGCTATGTATAACATTGGCCAACAGACCTTTATGAAGATCAAAGGGATTAAGTTACAAATTCAGGAAAAAGAAAATTTGGAGTAAAGATAAGGATGGTTTTGTGAGGTTAAAAATCATTTAGACATGTGCCTATGTCTTAATGTTGTGATAGTAATAAATTCAAGTCTTTCGGTGTAACATCAGCTGCACTTTAATTAGAGCTTGGAACCACATGGGATAATATGTTGGGACTGATAATATTAAATTTCTGTGTGCTTTATATGTATTCTCTATAAGAACACTTTGGGTAAAGAAAGAAAACTTTGGGTATTCAGAAAGCTGCAGTATCTGTATATATTAATCGTCTAGGAGAAAATTAGCTCTGTAAGCAAAACACAGAATGAGAAGTGTTGGGTTGAAATGACCCATTGTCTTCCTTGTTTACTTCCTCAGGTAAGCATGAATGCATCAGTTGTCTTTCCAGGAGGTCAGTAGTGGGAGCTATTGGGTTACCAAGGAGGTGGATTTCCAGAGACATCTGAAGTGTAATTGCTTGACTGGTTCTCATTAGCCACAAGGTTGAGCTTGTAAGAGAGCTGTAATGGGGACAAAATGGCCAAGACAAGTGAAGATGGACTTGATTAAAAATAAAACGGTTTATTTTTTTCTCTGTAAGCACAAGCCTCCAGTCCCTGATGCTTCTCTTTAAAGCTCAGTGGGCCAAAGGGAGATATTAGCAGCGTAGTTCCCTGTTATGGGTGGTTGTTGCATAAATCCAAATCCTGTACTCCACCTCAGGCACTCCTTTTCCCTGTTCACAGCAGCGGTGGATAGAGAGAGGTGATGGAGATGAAAAGGAAAGGGCTCCACCCAGCCCTTAAGTTGAATTTGATAGGAATTTTTGTTATTTTCCTTACTGAAGTTATAGTTTCACACTAAATTCAGAGAATTGTTGTAC
>JBCJKH010027607.1:0-20963 GCA_039877255.1 Loriculus beryllinus | reverse complement strand
CTCGTGGCCCTCCTCTGGACTTGTTCCAACAGTTCCATGTCCTTTTTATGTTGAGGACACCAGAACTGCACACAATAGCAGAGTAGAGGGGCAGGATCACCTCCTTCGACCCGCTGGTCACCTTCCTTTTGATGCAGCCCAGGATACAAACCTTAAAACATCGTTATCATTTCTAGCTTCACTGAGAGGTGTCAGGCCACTGACATGACTTTGAAGACTGAACGCTACCGTGGAGCTCTCCAACAGGTAGGACTACAGAATCACGCTTGCAATCCAGTAGTTTTAAACTGGCAATTAAATTGCTCTCTCTTTTCAACCCCCACTTTAATATACAACTCCAGTACTTACATTTATGTTTTAAAAATGAAACTGTTCTTAGTAGTAGTAGACAGTTTATGTGGTACTTGGAGAGCTTCTTTGAGAGTTCTGCCTTTAAGAACCTTCCAGCAGCACAAGTCTACCTCTGATTGCCAATGACAGCTATTTTCCTTTTTGAGCATAATGATTAAAAAAGAAAAAAAAAAAAAAAAAAAAAGTATCTGAGTAGTTTCTGGGCTCAGGAAAATGTCATTAAGGTTTGCCCTTTCCTATTCACCTTCCTCTCCCATGAGATCAGAATGTACACAGGCAAGGCCCTTGTTCCTGCCCACAAATCGATATTCACTGCAGCAGGGAAGAGAAGGAAAGGAGAAACAGAGAATAAAACAAGGGACAAAAGCAGCTTCATTTCCAATGATAATTCTCCTTCCTTACCCCTATTTTTTCAGGTGCTGTTTCTTAAGAGCAAGTGAACAACAGAATAACTAATGTCTAATTTCTGTTGCCATAAGAACTTCAACAAACTAAACCTTGCTACTTGCTATTAAGTTCACCTAGACAACCAGTCCCTTTGATTTTCTACAATTCAGACCACGGACTTATAGGGGTCTCAAACAACATTTCAGATATACAGTAGAGAAAAGCATTTTTAACATTGTTTTTCTAACTGCTTTACATTCCTTTGCTCTTTGATCCCAGCTATAATTAAAGGGCGAAAAAAATACAGTGAGAGGATCAACAATGCCTTGAGTTCTAAAAATCAATGGTTCAAGTCAAAGGAAGGAACTTGTCTGTTCTTCCCTGGAAGATGTGAGGTTAAACTATATTTGCTGCTCGAGATTCTGAGTTAAATGGTGTATTCAGTGGAACTACATAAGTGTGCTAGAGTTGAAGCCTTAGTCCACAAAACATCTCTAAATGAAGCACAAAGCCATCAGATGTCACTCACACTATCCACCAGGGGAGACTATCTTGCCAATAGTTTTTATCTGTTTGGTTAACAGAAGCACTGGCAATAATGACCCAAACCATCATCATTTCCACTCCAGTTGTTTCAACAAAAGTATTTAAAATGAGGATTTATTTTGCTAATCCTTTACCATACTACTTTTGTTCCCATATTCTTGCAAACAATTCAATATGTACATCCTGAAACAGTAAATACATCCTAAAACAGTAAAGCTTATTTTCTTATAAGAATCCAACAGAAATACATACAATTTCAGTTTAAAAGAGAGTTCAACCCATTCACTGTAAGATCATTTTTCTAAGTTAGTACATAAGTAATTTTCTATTCATCCTATTTTTCTTTTAGGTCATTTACTATTTTTTTTTTTTAATAATAATTAACCTTTTAAACTTTTTACTCTTTCTTATGTATTCTGACTAATGGAAATCCCAAAACTCACTACTTATAATCTGCATTTATTTAAATTGTTCATTGCCTATTTTGCATTTCTCAAACCAATTATTTAAATGACTGCCAAACTCCATTTATCTTCTACTATCATTCTAGAATCAACTTTGTTGTGAACATTATCAGTGCCAGTAATATTTACATTACTCCTTCAAAACGTACCCTTGAACTCAGGCAAACAGGTACATTAGGAACCACTATAAGCCAGTTTTTAATACCCTTTTTTTTGTGTGTCCGTTCCTTAAGATACCACAATAATCTGTTTTGTGCTTTAACAAATTGCAACCACCTGGATATTAGAATACCATGACAAATCTGTAACAGGAAAAAGCAGTAACATTTTGTCTAACACTTATTCATGCTAATAAGATATAATTCACCTGCTATATTAATGTTCTTGGCTGTGATTTTTACCCTGCTATATTCCGACAGGCAGTTGTCACAAACGGGTATCCCTATCAGCTGAGGACCAGCTGAAAAAAATTTCACTGGTCCAGTCCTTGTTCTACGGAGTCTTTTCTCATTTCAAAGTCTAATTCACTGTTCCTGAGCTTTTTCCTCACTAAATACTGCAACCTCAGACATGCACGCACACACATGCACACACGACATGATGCAAGTAGAGAAGTATCCCATTACCATAGTCCTCATATTTACCTTTCTGTGGTTCCTAGGCAGAATCTTACATTTAAGATCACAGGCCTCCACTTTCATCTTCTGCCCTTTCTAGATAAAAGCATAGGCTCTGTGATCTCAGCAATTTTATGTTCTTTCAGGACCCAAAAGTCTGATTCTGACACTGACAAGCTTTAACTTTATGAGCACTAGGCAGTGCTCATAAGGCAAAGTACCTTAATTCAGAGTGGGGAAAAAAAAAAAAAAAGCCCTGAAACTTAATCCTAAAGTAGGAAACAATTTATTAAGATGCCTCAAGTATTAAGTGGTAACTCATTTTCTGCATGAAGTAATTAGCTTCTGTAAATTATTTCTTCCCTACCACAGAATCTATTTTTCCTTGGCCTTTCTAGTGCCTATCATGTCAGCACTGTAATTTAAGGCAGTTTCAAATATTTTGTGACCTAGGGCTACAGGGCTAACCTGAACTGCAGCCTGCTCCTGCTTTGTATGACTCAAAAGGCTTGCTAACCTTATAGTTTCAATATTGAGTATTTACATTCATTATCCCTTTTTGGTTCATTTTGTAGAATACCTTTAATAAAAATATGCTTCACATTAGCCAATAAGTCAGCTTCTGCAGTACCCACAGAAGCATATGTATGTTTGTAACATTAGAAAATCAGTTTCTGCCTGCTCCTAATTTCATCACACCTGTCACAGTCACATCCCAGTTCTCACCTCTGAGCATTAGCAGGCAGACATGAAACACTTCTGAGTGTTTTCCTTTTTTTGCAGATAAACAAACCACACACATTCATTTTAATGAGTACCTCAAGGTTTTTCTATAGAAGAATTCTCGAGAATATTTAATAGCTGAGATAAACTAAGGTAAGAAGATTGTAAAAGTATTCAGATTTCTTGAATACTGTCCTGGTGGACAACACATTGATTGTTTAAAAATAGGCACCCATAGAAAGGAAAGGAAAGAAACAACTGATAGTACAGATGGTGGGGAAAAAAAGTTGTGGGCAAAGTGAAGGATTTCTGTGGGGGCAACTGAGGACAAGCTAGAACTTCTTTGCAGGCACATGGGGAAAACCAGGTATTTTTTTTGAATCTCCAGCCTATATATTGCTCGAGCCACAAGCCCCCTCTGAACTCCGGCCAGCAGCTGCTTAGCTCCAATCACAGTAAGAGAAGGGTCTCTGGTATACAGTCAGAGATGAAGACTTGCAGCTGAAGACTTCTCAGAAAAAACGGAGTTGTAACCTATTTTTAAGCTTAGTCTCTACAGACGTTAAGAGTGGCTTTGTTAGTGTGATTATTGCTGCCAAACCTATCCATGTTTCTAGCATTAATACAGTGTCTACACTAAGAAAATCTAACATTCAGGTCAAAGCATTAAAAAAACATTTGACGAATCTCAAAGAACAGTGAAACTTTCAGAGCAACCAATGCTGCAGAAAAGCCCTTCGTCTGTGGCTGTGATCATTATTGTATGAGCTGTGACAGCATGAAGATAAACTTAGAAGTTTTTTAAAACTCCCTTACCTCAATTGGTAACAAAAGCTGACTAACTGGCACAGACGGCAACTATGACCATATTACACTGTTTAGTATGTCTTGAGATAAAAATATTTTCAAGGAAAAAATTCTCATTACAGCCTGTTTAGGGCAAGTGACCTTCATTAAAGGAAAAAAAGAAATCCTAAGTCAAAATACTCAATTCATCAGAAATTTCAGCTTAAATTTTAACTCTGTATATTTACCTCTTAGGATCAACTTTCACTTTTGAAGTTGGCTGACCACCTACACAAAATAAACCATGCATCATTAGGAGTTTTAAACAGTTGAGAACATCCAGAAATGCCTGATTTTATACGATACACAATGATGCAAGTGAGGCAAAATGCCAAAACAGGAATGTAATAAAAATAGCCAACAGTATTTTTAATCTACAAAGCTTTTTATCTCCATTACCAGCTGAGCCATCTGTTCTGCAGTTGTTCATCTCTGCAAAAATATGAGTGCATAAACTGTGTTGTGTCTTTTAGCTTAGACAATCTGCTGGGTAAAGGAGTTTCTTTCAATATTTAAAATAATAATCAACTTTTAGTTTTTAACAGTGTAGCCAAAATAAACTTGCAAAACAAATTTAAGATGAACATAAAAATATTGATGGCTTAATATATCTTCAAAAGGAAGTCTGAACTCTCTCCAGCCTCAAAGTATATGACCAAAGAAATGTATTGCTGATGCTGACCTGTACATCCTCTCACACTCCTCTGCACCAGCCCACCGCTAGGTCCTCAACTCACCAGCTGTCCCTTACTCCACAGCTACTCCTCACAGGAGAGAAAAGACAGAGCAGTGACTGCAGCATTAATCTTACATCTTGAGACTTTGCTTTTGCACTTCTCCAACATAAACTTCATAATCTTCCAAAAGCCATTTGTGCCTTCTGTGCCTTTGTCTCCTCAAACTGAAAGGACAAAGGCACTGATAACTGCGGGCCCTAATCCAGTGAGGATGACAACCAGGGAAGTACCACAGGCAGATAGATAATGTCCTCTGAAAGTATGTAGTTGAGTAGAAAGTTCACAAGACTGGATAAGATAATAAAATAGTAATTTTAATAAATCAGTACAACCACTTTACAAGCAAAGGCAGCACTCAGTGAAACGTCACACCCAGCAATTAGCTGGTGCAGTGTTAGAGCAATGCAGAGATACAGCAGATGCTACTACTCCAGATTTAGGAAAGTATTTCACCTGAACACAGGTAACTACACAAATCAGCCCATGCAGTTGTTACCAGGGCTTTACACAGACCTACTCACATATACTACTAGTGGGGTTTTATGCCACACACCTGGACTATCTGCCATGGACTTCAGTGTGAGTACAGCAATCACACTTTGAAAAATTATTTTACATACTTACTGACAACTTTAGGCTTTTGAATATCAGACCAAATCTGGCCTCTAAGACTTCCCATTCAAAATTCCTGTTGACAGAACAGACTAGATGTTTAATAAAAACACTAGGATCCATGAACAGAAGTTGGGCTTGATCTACAGAGTACATCTGATAATGTGTTCAAATCCCATAAAATGGGCTTAAATACGTATCATATTTTAAGAAATTGGCTCAGTGACCTGAAACTAAGAGATTCTGTAACATAAAATATATTTACTTTCTTGACCTAGCATACTTGGCATACCTTACTGTTTTAATAGCTTTGCTAAAGATCTCGGGCTACTTACTTTACAGTTTCAAAAATGACGTAAATAGGACATTTGTACATATTTCTTTCTGTTCTCCAGCTAAAGCCAAAGGTACATCTCTAAACCTCAGAGAAAATGGAAAAGCCTTACAAAGCAAGACCACAAAGTACTGAAGGTAACTGGTACATCACTTTACCTGCCATCATTTATATCAGCTTTCACTTTTCTGATCTCTTTTCCTGTATCGTGTCATAGAAAATGAAAAAAATATACAGCTGTCCACCCTTAACAGAACAAACTGCTGAGTTTCTGCACCAATCTGACAAGCAATCCAAGGGTTTGCCAGTCCTGCACTGGTTTTCTTCCCCTTCTTTTATCTTTTGGCAACATATATCCGTAAGCCCATGGGAAACACTTGTTGCAGGGACAACTGAAGGCATCATATTCCACTTCAGACCCTTCATCACTGACACAAACAGTAACATCCACTGAGTCAAATCAGTTTCCAAACAGGACTCTGAAATTCTCAAAGCCAAGCAAGTTAAACAGATAAACCACATTCGTGATATATGATTTGATTTTGTTCATTTATTATTCTCTAAGTCTGCAAGACAGTTACTCTCCAGTTCCTAAATTTATCTTTCTTGGGATTTGATTTAACTTAATACTAATAATATACATTAACAATGCATATTTTGCTTTCCTTGCAAGATGCTGTTCCATAATTCATTCACTATTTGTGTTCTTTTAATATGCTGTAGACAGCTGCTATGCAATACGCTGGTTTCACCACTCCAAAACATCTTCAAAAGGCATGCTGAAACCTCTGATTTACCTTTAAGGGATTTTGGGTAGAATTAATAATACATATTAATAATGCAAATTTTCCTTTTGCCTGTTGGTGAATGAGCAGTTTTCACAGTGGCTGAACAGTTTTCGCACAATATTACCAATCTGCATTATTAATGCCTCCCCACCATCCCCTTCCTAGCTGATTGTTGGGGAGGTTGCTTATGAAACAATATGCTTTGATAATAGGTAGGTTTGATTTGCAGTGACTCAGAACCAGGACAGACTCATGATGTGTTGTAAATATTCACTAAAGATAATATCTATCAATCTACTATAGTCTCGTCAAGAGGAGCACTGAAAGTATATATCTACCAAGCACTTCTTTTAAGGCTTTTCAGTACTGTCTAGGTAAACACTGGAAATGCTCCTTGTGATCGGTGGTCGGAATTTCTACCCCCATCTACTGGTAGAAATGCAATCTAATATAATTTCACACTCATAAGAGATACAGGGGGGGGGGGGAGGGGGGAAAGTTGGTGATAATCTTTACATAACTCTAATTTGTTGCCAACTTAACAGGATCTGAAGGTTACAAAAAGAGCCCAAGAGGATCTGCAAGGGTGGAATTTACATTCAACTCAAGGGCACTCTCAGTCTTCAGATTTTTTCTTTGGAATTCTACTACCAATCCCTTTCCATTCTTCCTCCCCTTGACACTTTTTTCTGGTTTACAAGAAACCTGTTTAGAAGTATTACCTGTACTTAACGGTTTCCTGTTTACTTTTTGTGCGGCGTTATAGGGCAGCATGTTGCAACAAAAGCATGTGATAGATTCAGGTATCGATTCTCTTTAAAGCTGGTTTATCAGATGGGAGACAGATTTTTTTATTTCCCAGCCACCTTGGGGCCAGAGCTCTTTTAGTACATTAATGATTATGAGTTTGAAACTGTCCACTTAAGGAAGATATCAATATATCATCCTATATTTATAAAATACATTAAACTTAAATGCTACTTAATTGCTTAATCTTTACAGCTGCTGGAAATGTTCAAAACATTTGCATGCATAAGTGCACTCATTCCAAAAAGACAAAACAAGAATAAACAAAGAAGAGAAGGGAAGAGTTTTATCTGCCTTTGCAGTTTAACTTGAATTTCTTTTTAGTTAATGATAACAGACTTCAAAAAAATCCAAGCACTGAGCAATACCAGAAGTGTCATTCGGAACAGAGTTAAACACACCTTTAATATCATTAATCATGGCAAAAGTGACAGAAGAAAAATGAGCTGACTTGGTATATCTAATATATTAATTCTCCCTGCAGATTTGCTCAATGCATGAGCAAGTAAAAACAGGTAAACCTTTGGAAAAATACAAGAATGTCAGTATGAAGATTTCTGTAGTAAGAAATAGTATGATTTTTTTCCTCAAAGAAAGCCACAAAAGTTAAAATATCCAAAGACACTGTTTATAAATATGAGTGAATAATTACAACGAAAGAAATAGTTGAAACTAAAGAAGCTTAACCCCATTTTCATAGTGGCTGAGCACATTCTCCTGTCCCCAGCTTCCATGTTTCCTACAAAGCAGGATTCATATTAGTTTGCTGGAGATCTGGGTGACTTCCTCCCTTACAGCTACCCCAAAGCTGTGACTTTGTGACTTTTCCTCCACATTATTTAATTTTATTCCTGCTTCTTAGTTATATAAACAAATCTTTTTTGATGCTTTTTATTTTTCCCTATTTTAATAAAATTACAGACATCTGAGATGATCTTTGCCTGATGGTGAAATACATGCAAGGTAAGCAGAAGAAATGATAGGCAATTTTTTTCTTTAATTAAGGTGAAATTCAAAGGTGGTAATTTCAGATCTGAACTTAAAATTCCTCTTTATTTTCTGATATGTTTTAGCAGTTATAGTGCACATATGGAGCCTCTTCTAAAATAATACTTGCAGAACTGGTGACTTTGCTGACATGATGAAGAAATATTACTGTGCAAATTCTGAAATCCAAAAATAGTAAATTAGAATTCAAGGTTGACCCAAAGGAACAATGAAAACAAGAGCAAAATGGGGAAATTAAATACGTTACAAGAACTGTTTTCTCTCTGCTGGAAACAGAAATTTCTTACTCATTTTACTGAAGTTTTTATACACATTCATGTTACTGCATTAGATCATCGAATGATGAGCTCCTGGCAAAATCAAGAGCTGGATAACTTTGTAAGATTCACAGACTGTTCTCTCCAATATATTTGTGTAATCCACCTGCAGCTCAGATTTTCCTTTCCTGGTCTGCTTTTCAGTCTGCAGGTTATAGAAAATATTTTACTACTGAACAAAAAGTGCTAAAAGCAGGATGATGAAAACAGGCACAGTAATGTAATATAAACCCACAAACAATAAAAACATTCCAATTAGGAAAACTATAAAAGGGAAAGGTTCTGTCTGCACTTCCAGATTTGCGTGTCCGGTGCTATATTGGTCCTGTCATCTTCTGGCATTGTTAAATAGCAGACAATTTACTGATTGATTTTTGGATAGCATTGTTTCCTACTCAGACATGGCAATGACAACAACTATTTGGTGGGAGCAAAGCAGAATCAAAAATGCTTCAGGTGAAGACAAGAGGTACACACTGCATTCGGGCACCTCAGCAGAAGTGGTGACAGGAACATTCTGAGGGAAATATTCAGCAAACAACATAGAACCACATTTTAAGTTATTAGGAAAACCAAATTAAGTCACACTGAAATTAAAAAGAGTGATGTGAAAAAGTAATAACAAAATTATGGCAAAAATGGGAAGGATGCTCTGTGGATGTCATACGATTCCATTGACACCTACATTTTACAACCAAACAAGTTGAGACAGCTACTTTAAGGTTGATTTACAGCAAGCCTACAGCCCATCTGCTTTGTAGAATCAAGACTCTAAAGATAATTTCAAAATTAAACAAAGATAAACACTGATCAGGAACATAGTTTTCTTTATTAATCTGATAAACTTTTCTTTTGCATCTCATCTACTAAATGGTAAATAAAGTGGAGAAAAGTAGATTAAAAGAATTTGCTGATTTAGTTAAAAAGTTATTTAAGCTATCAGTTCAGTAATCAATAAAAGAAAAGCTCAGCTTTACAACAATTGGATTCATTATTATTGGGTGGAAACCTGTAGTGGTTGTTCAAGTGAGAGGGAAAAGATGTGCCAGTAGCTGCATTAGGCTCTTTTTTTTTTAAAGACCTATGTAAGTGCAGAACTACTGTCCTCAGGGATAGCTTTAGAACTACTGTATCTCAAATACATCTCTCTGAATCATAATTTTCTTTCTGTTGGCTTGATACTGAGGGAAAACATTAATAAATCTGGTGTCAGGATGTTTTTGTTTCTACAAATCATTCTAGTCAGAAAATGCTGACATTATCAAGCCAAAACTTTTTCTACGAAAGACAGTTCTGACAGATTTCTCAGAATTTTTCTGTAAAATAACATTTCAATTTGGGAATCACACAAATTATAGCAATGGAAGCAAGCCACTTTAGGAGACTTATTTCATTTTCAAATTTCCCCCACTCCCTATGAATTCAGTCTTTCATTCTGATTTGAGGAATTGTTTGAATTTTATTACTGACTTCTATAACCAGGAGGTGGTAATTCCAGGAAATTCAAGGCAAATACGATACAGTGAATGAGAAAGGGAGATCAGCTCCAGTGGGCTGGAGTAGATTCTTAGACCATAGCTATCAATCACAAAGGTGAAAGTCCACTTGACTTGCTGTATGTGGGTTTCCACTGTAAACATATGTTCTATGTGTTGTAGTATACTAGCTAGAAAATATGCAAAGTGAAACTACTTTTATCATGATTTTTATCAGATTATGTAGTATCATATTTTTCTTGCACCTCTTTATAGGCAGAGGTCAGTCTGGTTTTCTTTATTCCCGTGTAATGCAAAGGACTGTGCCAGCTGCACAGAATATATACAAAACTTCTAAGTTTTTAAGGTTCAACATTCAGTTTCACCACAGAAGTTTATTCTTCGTTTTCTGTTTCTTCTTGACTAAATAACTTAATTGAAATTGCAGACTGATTTGACATAGGTAAACAAACTTGTGTTTTCAATCAGCAGAAGAACCAATTTATTCTAGATGTCTGAATACAATATTTGATATTAGGTCTCAGAAATAGAATAGCTACATAATTTTGAGTCATTTTCAACTTTAAAATTATTTTAAAGGCAGGTGAATCATTGCAATTTAGCTCTGCATCTAACCTTTCCTGTCTGAGAAGGCTGTTGCGGATCCTGGATATAGGTTCATATGGTAAAGAACAGATATACAAAAACTGGTTTGAAGAAAATTACATACCTGTATGTAACAGGTTTTCGTTCTCGAGCTCAAAATCTGTTAGATGCAACTCCAAGGTCTTAACAGTGTAAAATAAATATGCAGATATAGTTAATACTTTTTCTGTTATTTAATATTATGAGGGTCAAAATATAGCATGGAAGATCATTTTCATGCTCTTTAATCTGAGAGACCAAACACAGAAACTTTACACCACTGTCCCCAGACTATGAACCTTGCAGTTTTGGACATCACTTGATGTATGGACACTAAGCAGTGTATGAAGTTGTGTATGTGAGTTGTGTATGAACACAACCAGTGGGTGTTGGAAAACAACCACGTCACAAAGGAGCTCTGCATTACAAAATGCTTAATAAGAAGAAAAGTGTATAAATCTTCATTCACAGTTATCAAACCACTGTAAAAACATTGAGTTAAAAAGTCACAAATAAATGCTAATTTAACCTACTGGTACTTGACAAATACTTATCTTCTCAGTTCCCCATTTGTTTACTATTACACAACTTAACAAAAACAACAACAAAACCAAAAAAGCAATATATACTTCTTTGCCAACTAAGAACCATATTTGAAAAACTGCTCACTAGAAAATATTGTTGCCTAAAATGAGATTAGTCATGTACTAAGTTATTTATTTGCCTTCATAACCATACAGGAACAATCATTTTACTTAAATCAGTCTTACTTAAATGGAGTTTCTTTAAAGAGCATTTTGTTTCAATAAGGTCATTATGCTTATTAAATAATTTACATAACAAAGGCTAAATTCTTACTTGATGTAGTAGAAAGTATTTTTGTCCATCCTTGAAAAATAGATAAAGTACAAACATGGGTTTCAAGAATAGTAATCAAAACACATTTATATACTTTTTGACACTTTCAGTTGTTCACCCATATTTCAAATTCACACCACTCAACAGAGGTAAGGACTGTTTTAAATTAAGCCCCATTTATGCCTTTCAATTTGTTTCCAATAGATGCATCTATAGGTATGGCAACTGCCTAGATAAGTAACACAGCTGTGCCATACCCTGTCCTGGTGCTCATTCACTCACCCAACCCCCCCTTTCTTGCCCTCCCCCTGCTCCCGGAGGGATGGGGAGGAGAATCAAGAGAATGCAACTCCCACAGGTTGAGATAAGAACAGTTGAGTAACTAAGGTATAACACAAATCACTACTGCTACCACCAATAATAATAATGATAGAAGAAATAACAAGGGAAGAGAATACAACACCTCACCAACCACCAACCGATAACTCACCACACCCCACCTGACCGAGCATGGACTGATATCTACTCCAAACCCCTAGAGCACTAGCCCTTCCGGGTAACTCTCAGTTACATCCTGGGTACCACATGCTGTGGTGTGGAATACCTCTTTGGTCAGTTTAGGTCAGGGGTCCTGTCCCTGCTTCCTCCTGGCTTCCCCTCCTCCCTGGCTGAGCATGAGGCTCACAAAGTCATTGGTCAGAGTAAAAATCAGTATTATCAGCTCTGTTCCCAGGCTGAGTCAAAACACAGTGCTGCACCAGCTACTAAGGAGAAAAAATTGACTGCTACTGCTGAACCCAGGACAACTGGAAGGGGGGGGCAGGGAGAAAGAAAGAGAGGGGAGAAAGAAACTAGAAGGAGAAAGGGGGGAGTGGTCAGACTAAACATCCAAACAGTAACTAAAAACATCGGTGTTATCAGTGCTATTCCCAGCCCAAAAGTCAAAACCACAGCACTGCACCAGCTACTAAGAAGGAGAAAAAATGACTGCTACTGCTAAACCCAGGACAGTATGGACTATTCCTGCGCTTAAACCATGACACACCCTAATATCAGCACAGGATATTAACTGGAGGTGATTTCAGAAGTCACTTGGTATATAGACTTTTATACAAGATAACATAAGAACATAAGCTGTCCATATCTTCCTTTTACAATGCACTTATGCATAATTCTTAAAGTAAGATTTTCGAGTTTTACTTCTCAAAATATTTTCCTCTTTAGGACTGTTATTGACTAATATATCCAAGAATACAGTTCCCTTAATGATGTATCAATTTAATACATCATTACAAATGCACTACTATCCTGATGATGCACCACTCAATAACACAGTAGCAGCCAGTAAGGACTTCCACTGAATTGGATGATGCAAGTTTTAGCCCATTTAATTTACATAGTTAAGAACAATGATGAAGAGTTGTTAACAAGCAGAGAAAGCAAGTTCACATACAAAAAGTTACTACAAAAAGTTACTAATTGTCTTAACAGAAACTGACAATTGTGGTATCATAGCTTGGAAAAGCAGATGTTTCCAAATTTCCAGCAGTTTCTTAAAAAAAAAAAAAAAAAAAAAAGAAAAAAAACCCCACACAAAAAAAACAAAAGCAAAAAAAAAAAAAAAAAACCTGCACCCCACCCCTGCATCATTCCTCTTTCTGATTTACTACTGCTACTACACTTTCAGTTTTCCAGTTTAGCACCTTAAACAGGGCTGCAAGTGATGACCAAGCCCCATGCTTACCACTGGCATTTGAGGCTTTTATTTCAGGCTGCTGTGTTGAAAGCAGCGGCACCTTTGTTAAACAGCCCCTACTGCTCCACCAGCGTGCTCCTGGTTATTCATTCATTTCTATTTCCTCCGCCAGGCCTAGGGTCCTTTAACAGTTTAAAAACTCTTCAATGTTTGTGTCCATCTAGGAAAGATTAAACAATCAACTTCATCTGGTGGGAGTAGAGTGAAGTCTCTACTCACCAGCCTGCCCTGTTCTGCTCTCATCTCTGCCACTGTACTTGAGCTTTCTATATCTGTGTTCCCTGTCTACATTTACCAAGATGGCATTATTTGATCTAACAACATGAAGTCTGGAAGTGTAATAGAAAATGAAAACTATACCTTATTTCCACATACTGATCACTCTTCCTGCTAGTTTTGAAGAAAAGCTTAACTAACTGAATTAGTGCTTAACATCAAAGCAAAGCAGCTCTGTCTGAATGCCATAGCACATTTTGCAATTGGGAAAAAAGGCACTTCCACAGGCCCACACTGTCAGATTGACTACCACTTGGATTATTACGTATCTCCAAAAAGATAAAGTGGTTACACGGGTTACAAAGAAGAAAGAAAGAAGCAAAGGAATAAAAAGGCTGATAAATCAAAATGAAGTTTGTGGTTCAGGCAGAATAAGAGTTAGGAACAGCTATTGAAATTTTCCAGAGAGAAGTATGGCATATTCATGAAGGAAGCTGAAGATGTAAGAAGCCTTCAAAAAGAGTAGAGAGAATGGACAATTTGGACAGACCACGGATTTTACTGTGCAACACACTTTTAGTCTGAAGTGGTGATCAGCGATATAAAAGCAGACATCAGAGGCAGCTGAAGTTGCGAGCTATGTATACTGGGGAAAAAAAAAAGGATATAAAGATACCTAAGATTTGAGGATTTAGAAGGACTTCTTACTGAGGCACTTAATAGCTAGAAGAGCTTCTGATGGCAAAGGAGAAACAAAAGGTTAGGTAGCATTACAGTGGCTCTTTTCAAGGAGATTGCTTTGATGTGATCCAGACCTGACTACACGGGATGATGTTTATAGAAAAATCCATTTGTTACAGCAATACCTTCATGGTTGAATGAATGAAAAGGTATTTTCTGCACTTAAATGAAACCGAGATGTAGTATAATGCAGCTGGGAAGCTAAGTTGTACAAATGCCTTTAAAATAGAAAAACAAAAGAAATAAAAAGAGCACAAGTGTCAACAACCTTTGCCTATAAGACTTTTTAATTTCTGGATTTTCATTTTGTTTACTCCTAAGGAAAATTATCCCATGCCAAATTTTTTGCTGTGGTATCCATGAATTGGAAATGTAGGCTTATTGGAAACTGTTAAGTGCAGCACAGAAGACTTGGATTTCATTCAAAAAGCAATCTAATCATAGTGCTCAGATAAAAAGCCAAAAACATGAGATAAAAAGATAGGCACATCCAAGGATGAACACAAGTTGACTAACTGGATGTCTCAATTGAAAATAAAGACCTGGAACCATATTCTGGAGCTAGAGATAGAACAGGCCAGAAATGCTTCACAGAATACTTACGCCACATAGGAAACCAAAGGGGAAAAAACAGCCATGTCAGCTAAAATGTACTTCTATCTGTACCATGAAGACATAAGCTGATACATGTCTCTCTGCACCTAAATCAAGAAACCAAGTTTGGAGAAAGCACAACTAGTGACTGTGAGCGTATCATAAAGAGGAAAAAAGTTAAACCACAGTGGCCTGGTGTCATACAACATGCTTCACAGTTCTGCTCACTTGTTCCATCACTTACTGCTAGTGAATCGTACCAAGCATGGTCAGCGCAGGACATAAATGCAAAATTTGCAGTCCCAAAGCAAGATTCACCTTTCAGGGCTTTATTTCTCACGCTGAAAAACGGCTGGTCCACAAGCTTTTCATAGGGCACAAAATCACAAAAAACAGACAACTAAATTGCAAGAGTACACCTTTGCCTTCCTTTACCCAATCTCTACACTGCCTTTGTGTCTTTCCTTCCCACCTTCCAGCACTCCTACTACTGCTGATCACTGCTGACACTCCAGAAAGGGCTGCTGAACCACTCAGGAAAACACACTGATCTCCTGTAATTTGTATGGATTAGAATTCTTTAAATTTTTACAAGACACATCAAGATTACTAATTGGAACAGTGTATTTATGAAATCAATTCCAAGGTGACTGCAAGTGCATCATGGTCTCAGTTCAAGAAGCATATATTGGTATTTTCCAATTGATGAAGAATAGTAATTGTATTTTCCAATTGATGAGGATGTATTTTCCAATTGATGAAGAATAGTAGTTGTATTTTCCAATTGATGAGGATGTATTTTCCAATTGATGAAGAATAGTAATTTTAGGGGAACACTGAGCAGAAGTTTATTCAAGTTATTGCAAATACTTATTAAGTAAAGACTTTGCAGGTTGACAAAATAAGGAAATGGAGGTTTTTAGCACAAAAATTAAACATGTAAAATAGAGAAATAAAATAGATCTATTTAATTCCTTTCATCATTTCTAGTTATGGTACATTTTGATGTTAATACTACCTCTTTCTCAATCACTATCATTTCTAGATTACCTATAAAACAACTTGTGGCCTTTCTGTTGAAAGAGATTGATTTTCAGAGACCTATTCTTAGGACAAGTGATGGATACCTATTCTTCAAGCATAAATCATTTCCACTCCACACAGAAGACAACAGAGGCAACAACGTTAATCAGATCTTTAATGAATTTATTTTTGAGGATAACAGGACTCATAACTGCTAACAGAGATTTTTTAGAGAATTTTTAGGAGCAAACAAGCAGTTTATGGTTATGTTTATCTGATAAACCACAGCCACTGCATGGGAACTGCTATCCTAGCCTCAGTACATGGGTCAGCATTGCTGCAAAAATAAACACTCTCTACCTGAGCGCCAGAAAGATTGAATTTTGCCCAGGCTAAAAATGTTTTGCAACCAAGGTGTAACTAAATCGCATTTTAACCATGTTCCCTAATCATCCCTATTTTTATGTCTAAAATGTAACTTGACTCAGGGGCAGAGTTATAACATGGTACCCATCTACACTAAATAGACTAAATCACATTATCCATTTCAAGTGATGACAGTGCTCTAACTGGATTTGGTACTACAGAGGAACCCCAAACGTTAAAGTGAAAAATCAGTATCAAAAGAGAAAATGTTTGTGTGAAGACAAGTATAGAACCACATCACCTGACGAATGGCAGAGTTTTATGGTAGAGGGGTTGGGGGGCTAAGAAAAGCTGGGGGAGGGGGGGAAGGAAAGGAAATATTTTCTCTAGTCCCTCTAACTAGTGTATTATTCAAAAGGAATAAAAAAGGTGGTGGGCCATCAGATGAGTCCTACTTTTACTTTTAAAAAATCTGTATATGCTATGCAAGTATAAGGCAAAAGAACATGAATTTCCAAGGATAAATTGAAATATTCTTGTATTTAGGTGAGGCCAGAGGTACTGGCAAACAGCAATACGTTACAGAGAGACCTAAATTAAAAATTAATGGGCCCTGCCAGTATTAAGCTTTCTCAGAGCCAGTAAAAGGCAGAAGGACATTCCTCCCTCCAAGTACAAGGCCTCTCGTACATCACCATCAAGCATACCCTTCCCTGCCCCAGGTTGAACAGCCAGCTCTGCTCCAGCCCCTGTCACTTCAACAGTGATTGGTGGCACAGGATGGGCAGCAGAAGGGCACTTACAAAGGGAAGAACCCAGTGAAGCAAGTCCCAATTTGCTACTGTGCATGAGATACAGAAGCCACCCCTGAGCTCCCACAACCTTCTTCATTTCTACCTAACCCTGGTAGAACCCCATTTCTACCTAACCATTCTTAACAACTGAACTCAGTGTTCACATAGATACAGCTTTCTCTTCACTACCTTTTAGAAAGCACTCCAACCTCTTGCAACTTCCACTCCAAAGCCACTCAGCAGCAGAACTCACGACCACTCCACCAAAAGCATATAGCCCAGTTTGATTATACAGTGCAGTTAATCAGCAGAAACCCCTTCAAGCCACCCTTCACCGTGGCATCAATGGGAAAAGTGTTAAACCATACACTCTCCATACGTTTGACAGTACAGTCATTTCTTACTTCTGCTGTCAGATTCATCTCACACCAGAAGCTCTGCTCTTGTTCAGCACCGCACCATGCACATGCAGCCTGAGACTGGAACCCTCTGGAGCTCTTCAAAGGGAAGGAAACTTCATCCTGATCCAGCTGCCCTCACGCACTTCCACCAGACACGAGGCACAGGGCAGCAGGAATTACCTGGAGAAATGCCATAGTCTTCCATACAGTAACAAGACAAGTTGTCTTCATTCCTTCCCTGCTCCCTTGTATCTCAACGTGTTCTGCAGCCTCCCAGGGAAGTTGTGGGAGCTCTCATGGAGGGATATCTGTGAATTAAACAACCTGTGCTTCCTGACTCAGCAGCTTTGCACCTTCCCTCTCACTTTTCCTTCCCAGGAACCCAAATGGTAACACAGCATTAAACCAGGGGATGTTCCAGGGAGGAAGTGGTGTCCCTTCTTTGCTGGATGTACGTAATGACTGGTCAGTGAGCATCTGACTACCCACAGTCACTAAATGAAGATGGCAGCTCAAGAACTCTGAGCCATGCACTCTCCCTAAGCTGTTGCTGTAGTCTTAAGGGCAAAGCTGTCTTTTCACTTTCTTCCCTTTCACTTCAATTAAAATTCACCCTTGCAATGAGTATAATTTATCCTACTGGATGCTATACTTCAGTATACAATTCTATCCATACAGAAGAGATGGCATCAAGCAGCCTGTGAAGAGCAAGAGGTCTTAGTGGTGACTGTTGTGGTTAGCACAATCTATGGCACCTCTGGATATGTTTCTCCATGCATTTCCTTGCAGAGCCAACCCCATCAGGAGTGCCTGGAAGTCCACAAAAGCACAGGTATTAGCTTGTATTGAGAGCATCGCGTGTTCATCCTGCCCAAGCACTGCTGACCATTTGCCTGCTCCACGTTCAAGCTCTCGTTCAGCAGCTCTAGGAACACAAGTTCATTTCATTTAGGACCATCTCTAAGTGTTTCAGACCCATCACCTACACGGCCCTTTAACACCATGCAACCCAGACAGCACCAACTCCAGCAAAGGAAAACTAACAGACCAAAAGCAGTTTATTGGATCAAAGGGGAAAGATCTGTTGCATACCAATACAAAACCCTTATGGGGCAGCATCTGTGACAATGCCAAATTCCAGCTTCGGGTACCCAGACAAGCATTTAACCCTTTTAAGGCACCAAAGAAACTACTGATCAGCTTTCAACTGATGTCCTGTGAAGTGTCTCATCTTCAGGAGATGAAGCAATTCCTTAAGCCCTCATCTATTAGGAGAACTTCCTCAGCACATCAAGCCTCCAAGGCGTGCTATAGACATTAAAAACTTCCCTTTGGAAGAAAATCTGCCCCACCATGGACCTGTGGCCCCAAGATTTGAGCAGACTCCATCAAGAGCAGCCAGAGGAGCAGAGGCACTGCTCAGCGTTGCTAACATGCCTATTACAGTTCAACAGCATGGAAAAAGCAATCACCAAGGCAACTGGTGGAGAGACTTGCTGGTGTTCAGGGATAAGCTTCAGAAGCATGTGAACATGACAATTACTCCAAGGCATCCACAGCTTGTGCCCTTCGGAAAACCTGCTGGAGAGCCGGCAGTTTCCATAGGAACAGTGTGGAACAGCTCAGAGTGAAGCTTCCTCTCCACTGTTTCACTTCCGAGGGCAAGCAGAGGCCCAGCAATACAATGAGTTGTAGTTGCCATTTACTACGTGCAGCAGCTGGACCATGAGCAATGAGGACAGAAGAGATTCACCTTAGGGGTAAGTAACAGAGCCCCTCACCTATAGTGACTTACTTTGCTACTATCTGCTTGCTTTGCAACCCCCTTTAAAGCTACCATTCGTTGATCAGCTCAAGAAGAAATACAGATCTAGAGAGAGCTCCATGTTCTTAGAGAGACTGCATTACGCAGAGTTTAGGCTACAAGCCTATATAAGAGCACTGAACCTGTAGATACAAGCCCATATAAAAGGACAACTGTGTTGGAAGCTCTCTGAGCACTTCCAACTAGATCACCACAAAAGCTTATGAAGCTGTTAGAATGCTGCTTGCAGCATCAAGCATTCCTCAAAGTCTAGCTATATCCACATGATACATCCCAGAGAGTTAAGCACACACCACCTCCATTTGGCAGCTATGGACCAGAAACAGACCCACCTTCAAGTGACAGAACTAAAAAGCTTGTCTTGCAAAGGGACTTGTTTGCCTGAGAACTCTTTCTTTATGTGGTCTAAATAAAAGCCAGCCACTTCTGCTGCAGGGACCCATTTGCTCTACCCATTCACTGCAAAAACCATGCATGAAACTGTGCTTAGATCAGTGTGGGAGGAGTTTGTGCATCATTTGAGGAGTGGAGACAAGAGATGTGCCATAGCATCAGACCTACAGGTCCTAAACAAGCCCTTCCCCATGCAGAGCCCTCCCGCAGCCCTCGTGGAGGGTACTACATGAGGTCAAATTGTTCTTACATAGCAGGTTAGTCCTCACACTCACTTCAAACCTTCTCCTCCCCAGAGATATAGGAGTGTAACATCCCTTTGGTTCCTCAGCTATAAACAGACATATTTCTAAGTCACCTTTGGCTAACGTTTTATGATGCTTGGATGTAGATCAGCACAATAAAGCGTCCAAGTTAATTCCTTTTCACGCCTCTGCACCTCTGCCAGTACTGAGCAATGATTCCTCCTCCTCCACAGAATGAGAGAAGTCACAGGAACTGCTACAAATGATCTTCAATCTTTTCACCTCCACGACATTGGCCATTTCCATTGTTCTGATCTCAAACAGCAGCATTACTGACACTGACACTGAAAGATTGAAGATGAGATCATCCAATCTGCCTGAAAACACTGTTATTCCAGCAGGATCTCCATGACAAGGGCTATCCCTCTGGCATGCAAAGCAGGGACACCAACCTATCTTGAGCTACTTTTCACCATCATCCCTGTGAGAATCCTTTGGGAAGTTTAAAGCATAGCTTGTGCTTATTCCTGCATCTGACATGGAACAAATCCTTCAAGGTCCAAGGAGCACATCAGGAAGTTCTGCTGGAAAACTCAAAGCATGATGCTGAGAACAGGAGAATGGGACAGGAGCCCTTGTCCTATCTAGTGACAGAAACACTTCACCAGAGAATACAGAATGGAGGGCTGGGATGACTCTGCCTTCTCCCTGGGATGATGCTCACTGGACCATTCAATGTTGAGCAGAAGGAAAGACAGGATTGTGTGTATAAGAATGAAGGTGCAGCATCTGCAGGTTTTCAGCTCTGTCTAGAAGCTACTCGTGACCCAGCTAACAAGGAGACTGGCATTTCCTGTTCTTACATTGGGGTAGAAGGTGTTTCAGCATGTAGTAGGCAACACTGGCTATTTCCTGCAACATTACTGCCTACAACCTAGGGACATGCAAGGTCCCAGAGAAGAGCTTTGGCTCAAGCCAGGTCTGCTCCAGCACAGCAGAGAGGGAACATTCAGCAGTCATGCAAGTACTGACCTACTCGAATTGCACATCAGCCATGTTTGCCACCATTTCTGAGCCTCATCCTGCACATCACA
>JBCJKH010027605.1:0-24382 GCA_039877255.1 Loriculus beryllinus | reverse complement strand
CAAACTTGCTGAGGGCGCACTCAATCCCACTGTCCATGTCAGCGACAAAGATGTTGAACAAGACCGGTCCCAACACTGATCACTGAGGGACACCATTTGTTACTGGTCTCCAGCAGGACACTGAGCCATTGACCACAACTCTTTGCATGGGGCCATCCAACCAGTTCTTTATCCACGGAGTAGTCCACCTATCAAATTGATGTCTCTACAATTTAGAGACAAGGATGTTGTGTGGGTGGATGTCATGGATGTCTACCTGAGAAGCTGGAAGTTTACCCATTAGGATTTGGATGCCTTTAGAACTTTCCAAAACAGTGTACAAAAGATGTTTATTTTCTGAAGTTCTTACACATTTGAATTTTTTTTCTTAAGATGTTTAATTATACTATTATTTACCCTGAATTCACATTCTTCTTGGTAATATTTATCCTTTACATTAACTGAAAAATATTCAATTATAGTAAACAGGTAATAGAATAGCTATCTGAAAATAATTCAATAGCTGTATAATAATTAGACTACATTTCTGAAC
This sequence comes from Loriculus beryllinus, assembly GCA_039877255.1. Classification (NCBI taxonomy): domain Eukaryota; kingdom Metazoa; phylum Chordata; class Aves; order Psittaciformes; family Psittacidae; genus Loriculus; species Loriculus beryllinus. Next base: position 23,850 of record JBCJKH010027605.1, on the reverse strand, counting down.
TTAAAGACCATATACTTTTTCCTCCAGTACACTGAGTATTAACAAGTCTGAGAAATGTGTATGCATCTCATTTGATACCAAGCCTTTACGTGGTCATTTACCATAGCCAGAAACTAGAGATTAAGACATTTTCATATTATGCAAGGGGTGTGACTTGAATTAAAGAGTGGTCTCAATTTAAATTTACTTTCTTGTAAGTCACATTTACATCAAACCCTGTACGTAGCAGAGCCATGTCAGAGCTAGAGTTGCCCAGACAATGTTTCCAAAGGGATGATGAATCTCTCAAAGATCAACTAAGGTGAGCCCTTCAGCCAGTTTTGTCACCTCTGCCATACACCTTATAACAATGACTGTACTGTAGTCAGCTACTATATGGTAAACTCTGGGAACTACAGACACCAGCATAAATTACAGCAGATCACAAAGAAACTTCAGTAGTTGCATCATGAGAATCAATAAATGGCTTCTTGACAACTCCAGATACTAAAAAAGAACCTACATTTGCAGAATTATGGCCCAGTCAATGGATAGTGGAAAAAAAATAGAGGTGAGGGGGTCAGCATAGATTTGGGTCTTCAAAAACTAAAGGCATGACAGCACAAACTTACAATGAAACCACTCTTGCTCTCAGAGTCCAGTGGAAAGCACCAGTGTACACTACATGTTTAACTGCAGGAGCTGTCAGCTTATCACTCAGTGAAAGGGAGCAATCCCCAGGAAACTGGCCATTACTTCCAGTGACAATTTATTTTTAAAAAAACAGATTAAATTATTTCCTGAAACACTTATCCAAAAACTATTAAATTATCTCATTACTGAAGCTTAGTTCATGACTATGTTTTAGGAAGAAATACAAATAAATCTCAGGTGGTTCAAAACACACAGTATATCATGGTGGTTCAATCTCATTGCAGTAATCTCACTTAGCAGAATGATCACTTCATTCAGCCCATGCTTCCTGTCAGCTAGAAGGCGAAATAAATGAATCAACAGCTTTCTTAAAATAAATTGGGAAAAATAAAATACAGACACAAAGTTATGCAGCAACCCCAGCAAAATATTAAGTCAAAGCACAGCAATACATTCGGTCTCTTGACTCTTTTGTCCTTCAAGTATCATTCAGCTGCTTCATACAGAAATTTCAGAGAGCTTCAAGAAAGCCAGTGTAATGTTAGATTCTCAGTCCACAAAGTGGGATATGTTTTTTGATGGGGAATGGCACCTGCACATCTCGCAGTCTCCCTGTTATTGTCATTAAAGGCATTTTCAGTGTTAAATTGTGTTCACAGGACTGAATTCAAGGAGTTCAGGGGTCTTTCTAGTAATTGAAATGGATTTTATGTCAAGCATTTTGACCTGCACTGTTCAAAAAGATTTCAGGGCCTGATTATTAATCAAGCACTGAATATTTACAACTGTCTTCTAAGAAATTGTCCTTTTATTACAATATTAGAATGCATAGGTTTGGAAAGGACCTTAAGATCATCCAGTTCTAGCCCTCCTGCCATGGACCGGAACACCTCCCACTAGACCAAGTTGCGGAAAACCCCATCCAATCTGGCTTTGATATTCCCAGATAGTTTTAAAATTTAACATCTTTTGAACATCTGCTCCATAACAGGGATCTATTTTGCTTTTCCTCATATAACCAGAGTATTTCTACATAAGATCAAAACTAAAATCTTACACATTTTGTTGAGTGCTTACCAGACCAACAAGTGTCTCATATCCCAGAAGTAACATTGACTTCTTCCAGGGCTGCGTTATCTATCTGCACAGCATGCTTCTCATGAATTTTGCTTTGCAGTTGAACACTGAAATCACATGCCATTGCTATGATTCTTCCTGACTTTCAAAACAGGTGAAGGAAATCTTTCATGCAGATAAAAGACTCACAGCTGGCTCTGAAGAGGAACATATTTATTTTACCCCATGCGCAATAAATTTTCTGCCACTTTTTTCTTGCAGCATAAACAGTGCAGTGATAGAAGATGTTCCAGAAATCCACAGCCTCAACTTCAGTGCTCCAATGTGAGATTTCATAACATTTATGTCAAGCTGGTTGAGAGCTACTGGCAGCCCATCAATTATTGCAGAGCATTGAAGAACTGAGGACAAAAAAAAATATGCAATGGGGAAAATCTCTCTGTACCTTAAAGCTAATGTTTTGATTTTATTCTCATTTGCATCAGAAGAATTTTTTTTAAGTGCCAGGAGAGTCTCTGGAGTGACTTCATTATAAAACTACAGCCTTTCCTTTGAGTTTCGTTTGATGTCTACAATTGCTCATATATTCTTGTGATGGATGGTACTAGCCCAGTGATGAATAACAGGATAAAAACTGGAAATTAAAAGAACACTTTTTTCACCAGCCAGATTACCTAAAATCCACTGTATATTTTTAAAATATTAAATTATGTATTCTTATTTTAGAAAGGTGACTATGAGGTAAAGATATAAAGCTTTTGTTTGGCTTTAATTACTGCCATGCTCTGCCAATTACATTTCAAGAATTGACTTAATCTTGTGATTTAAGAGACGATAGATTTTGACTTGCTGATTCTCACTAATTTTTAGAGTGGCATGAAGAAATCCTGGTTTTCATCTTCTAGCAATGTATGACCAAACTATGTTACAGTGCATCACTCTTTCACCACCAATCTCATCTTGAAGGACACTCCTTATTTTAAGGGACATCTTTCTTTCCATTCGTTTAGCATGTAACAGGAACTCACAAACAATCTAAGCTTTTCAAAGCCAGCTGAATATCTGTTGACTGCATTTTCCCTCCCTGTTTTCTCAGTCTTTCAACAAAATCAAGTTACACTGGCAAAAGAAACTGGTGCAGAGAGGGAATTTCCTTTCATGACTCCTAATTTTGCATTGAGTTGCATTTCTGAAATACACAGTGAATATAACTGCATGTGGCTAACATGTTACACACTGTAATTGAGACCTGTGTTTTTACATTTGTATTCTAAGTAACAATATTGCAGGGGAAAAAAATAATAATAATTAAAAAAAAAAAATTGACTAGTATGTATAGAAACAACAAAGGCTTCCACCTGTAGGCATGACCATTATATGCACGTTAGGGCTTTCAAACACAGTAACAAAGCAAATTTTTCTAGCAGAGATTGAGACATTTGATGTCGGGTCCTCTCTAGGTGCTTGTGACACCATTACCCAGACCCATGGGAACACCAGACACACAGGGCTTCACTGCATTGATGGGCTGACTGCTGCAAACTGCAGGGAACGGAGAGGGAGGGTTTCAGCATTAAGACATGCAACCTAACAAAGGACAAGAAATAAGGTCTATTTGACTTCTGGAAAAGGACAGGGTTTCAGAGACCACCTTGCAAAAGCAGAATCCACATTCCCTCATATTCTACCATGGAAAGCTCTGTGAAGGAAGCTAGACACAGCAAAGAATGACAAAAAGAAAGGAAGCAATATTTTTCAATTTAAAAGCTTAAAATGATCAGTCTTACCTGTGCTGAGGTTTAGGATATGAAGCATCCACTGAAGAGTAAGCTACAACAGAAGACAACAGGATAAAAGCTTTTATCTGAAAACACATCATGGAAAAGCAAGAGACAAAAAGAGGTATCATACAGTGACATCCATTAAGTCTTGGTATCTGACCACACAACTATATTTCTGAATGAAATAATCCTCAGCTGGCTGAAGTATTTTCTCAGAAGAAAAAAAAGATACAATGATGACTTTTAAGAAAATACAAACTTCATAGCAGGAATGAACCTAATAAAGGCTGGGTGCAGGATGCTCAGGACATCAGCAGAGGCTGCGGGGCTGCACAAGGTGTCCTCATCAGGAAAGCGGTACATGCAAAGCCAAGCCCTCCCCCGCTCAAGCCTCAGCTCAGTCCTCAGATGGGGACCACTCAAGGGGGATCAGAGGCAGACACCCATCCTTACATCATCTCCTGACCTGCTTCCAGCACGGGAGCTGCACCTCAGCTTCCTACAAGCTCTTTTTGGTCCAGGAGACCCACTCCAGTTTCCACTTTCTTAAACCCACAGCTATGTCATGTGCAACTGTGCGAAAGAGTCTTTCACATGATGAGGCAGGATGCAGACAATAGTTGAATGTTTATTTCCTTACAGTTCAGCTTCAAAATAATATCAGCAATTTATTTCATGTTAAAGCATAGTTGCTTATTTAAAAATCAAACCAGAAATGCACTGAAATGGAGCAAAACTGTATGTGCCACTGATAAACTAGGTTTGTGGTAAGCTTAAAGTGGTTCAAAAGCAATCTCTAAGGTGGTGCTGTGTCAGCCGTGCTAACTGCTGCAGGGACACACAGAGAAGTGTCTAAGGAGGAAAGGAATGTAGCATGTTTGGCTACCTGCAATTCACATTAAAGCTGAGCTATTTTAAATGCAAAACTTCTTAATGCCACTACTAATGGTGCAACTCTATCCTCATCTCTCATCTGGAGAAGACCTTTTTAAGGGCATGTAGTGATAGCACAAGGGGCAGTAGCTTTACACTGAAAGAGGACAGACTTAGATTCTTCACTGTGAGAGTGGTGATGCACTGGAACACACTGCCCAGAGAAATTGGACCTGCTCCATCACTGGAACTATTCAAGGCCAGGTTGAATAGCGCTTTGAGCAGCTTGATCTAATGGAAAGTGTCGCTCCCCAATGGCAGGAGGGTTGGAACTAGATGATATTTAAGGTCCCTTCCAACCCTAAACATTCTATGATTCTATGATCCTATGATCCTAAAGAAGAAGTCTCATTCTCAGTATGCCCCCATGACATGTTTGCTCCCAAATCTTGACCTCTTGCCTGCTGCTTTCTTTGACTGTATTTGTTGTTCATTCTTCCCTCAGTCCCAGAGCTCCCGCTTCAGATTCCATGAAAGTAAAATATTGCACAATGAGGAAAAAAAATTTTTTAATAAATTAGAAAAAAAATACGCCAGTGAAATCATAATTAGGACCTATGTGGGTCTGACTGTCATCTCTGCTGACCAATGAAGCAATTTCTGCTGGTGCAAATGATATCAGAATCCAGTAGTCTCTCCCTGGGAGATCTTGAGAGCTCATTACTTCGGGATATGACTTATTTTCCCCTTTTATGGACTCAATTAGCAAGCCTTTTTGCAAATAATTTGACTGCCTATACTGAATGCACAGGAATGTTCTGTTCCCCCTGGTGGGCCTTTAATGTTTGTATGGCTGCCTACATCATGACATTTTCATTCGGATATCATTGAGCTGAACACAAGCGCTTAATACTTGTCATAGCATCCCCAGCAGAACTTGACACCTATCTCCACTCTGTTCTTGTACCTCTTGGCATTTGAAATCAATATTTGTATTTTTTGTCAGCCCACTGCCATCAAAATCAGTCGTTACAAATCCACCCTATAAAGAAACATTATGCAAAAAGATTTGCTGTATTGTCCTAGCAGCAATCCAGTAAAATAGCAAAGCTATGTTGCTATAATTTAGGTGAGAGGGATGTTTTCCCTCTAATATAACAAACTAAAAAAAGTAAGAGTGAAAAGATCTGGGGTTTTTTTTCCTTCAGTCATCTTTACTTCTTAGTTCTTAGGTAGCAGCATAGAGGTGCCCAAACTTTTGTCCAGGTTATGCCTCGTAAACTTTCACGAAAGCATTCAAAGAGCACACAGTGCTGTAAATTTCCACCCTGTGACCAAATGTGCTTGTCCCAGAGCTGATAGGCACTCCAAACAGCCATTCATGATGTGCTGTTATCTAATAAGCTGGGTATTCATCCCTGAATGGTGCATCTGCAGTGTGATCAGGGGGAGGCCTATGTGTTCGGTCATGCAGCCATGGGCCACTGAAGAAAGAAGGCAGAAGGGACTCAGCCACCAGACAGCTGAAGTGTTCTTCAAACTGGATTTAGCCCGTGGGTGGAGGTTGATTGCTCTTTCTAGCAGCACAACGTCTGCTCCCAGCTTTGCAATCGAAGAACATGTAACATACATGTTACATGAGAACATTCTCATATACACATCTTCTCAATAAGCCTCTCAAGATGCCTCCTTAGACTGCTTAAAGGATATCCAGAAGGCTTCTTATCTGGGTAACTATGAGTTAAGTGCTTCAGCACATAGGAAGGCTTATAAAATCATTAAAAAATTTATTAAAACCTAACAACAGGAAGGCTTAAGATTCATTTAAACACATTTCATTCCCTGAAGCCCAGCTACTTGTAAAGACAAAATCATTCTCAATTTTTTTCAAATTTAAGACACTATTCTTTAAGAAAATCATGCTTATTCTTATAAAAAAACTACACATCAGCTCCTCTCCTACTCAAAATCAACACAGAAGCAGTGAGGATCCCATACATGTTTTTGCTGTACACATACAACTTAAAACTCACTCTTCCTGTACTGTATAACCATACACTCAGGGCAGCAGTTGTCTCTCATATCCTCCCATTAGTCAGCTTGCTTATTTACCATTCTCAGTTAAAAGCTCTAACTGTGACTGTAATCCTGCTGCACCAGTGGGAACCTAGATCAACAAAATACTCTCCTGCAAAATGCAAAATTCTGCTCTTATAACAAATACAGCACTGTTGAAAGGATCAAAAAGTGATCAGCAATTCTAGAGTTAAAGACAAAAGTGAAGGTAAATTGGAGATGTGGTAAACTTGGCAGTGATTTAAATCACCTTCACCTCCTCCAGTCTTTCCCGGGAAGGTGAAAAAAAGGGCATACAACAAAACAGCCATTTCATCTTGTAAGAATCAAAGTACAGTAGTGCAGCAAAACTGCAATGCAACAGTCTTAAATGTGCAGAAGAGCATTTCTGTGTACAGAAAGAACTAACTAATCTTGAGGGCTGGCATAAACTGTGTAATAACCATATGAATAAGCACTAGAAACACACAGTGAGAACTGCTGTGAGTTGCAGCCTTAGCAATTGTAAGGGATGAAAGGAGAAGGAACTGGGGTAAAGGTCAGGCACAGTAAAAACTGTAAGGCTTCAATGTCATACAGATTTGGAAAGATCAGTTTCAGATGCCATTGAACATATACAGGAAAGTGGAACCCCAAATGGAAAACAAGTAGTTCTGTAGAATGAAGAGGTAGATAGTGACTTTAAATTTGCACTGAATACTGGAAGTATTTCCAAATCACTGACATCTTGGAATAACTTTATAATGGAATTTGTGAGAACAAAAAAGAAATAAAATTAACATTTTTTTAATATCATATTCACCAATTTACAGAAGCAATGTACTTAGCTTGGAAACAGGTAATTCTGTCTAAATACTTAAAGTTTGTAGCCACAAAGCTGTGCATTAACAGAAGACATTTTCCCTCACAGCACCTGTAAAGTGTGTGGAAATCACTCAGTTCCACACTTTTGTAAATCAGTGAAAAGTCCTTGTCTACCCTACCCCTTCATCCCTTTGTGCTGCAGATCTGTCAGATAGGATTGTGGAGGAGCCCTGCAAGTGCACTCGCTGCAGAGTACCCCTGCGCATACCCATCCTGTTAAGAAGTCCTTTAAAAAAATTAAGGGATTAATGTTGTGGATTCTCATTCACAACAGACTCAGGCTTAGACCATTAATCTAACATATGCTTTACTAAGGCACAGAGCCTGCTGTGGAAAAAAATTAAGGTGAATATTTATTGATCACTACAATACTGTATTATGTTTAATTGCTAGTTTTTCTTTGCAATTATACTCACTAGAGCTGTGAAATAAGAAAATGACCAAGTAAAACTGGTAATGTCAGTTCAACTAATTAAAGTTTAAATTAGTGTGATCTCCATGTCTCTTGTAGTTATTTATCACTCTAATACCTACAAGAACAACAAAAAAAAAAGTATTCCATGAGTCACACTGGATTGTCTAGTGATAATCACAGCAATAAAGGAAAATGATACACAGTGGGAACTTGGTTCTCAGTACCAAACAGGCTATCAGCAATAAAATGCTAATGAGTAATACACTTCATTACAGCCAAAATCCTGCTCCCCATCAAAAGTGCCATCAAATTATACAGCATTACCGGGAATAGCGTATCTGAAAAAACCAGATAATGGACATGAAATTCCAAGAAAAAGGTTGAGTCATTGTCTGTATGCTGTTATTGCTGAAACATAATCATTTCACCTTTAGAAAGCAAAGTGCTCTATAACAGCAAGAGTGAACTCTTTTAATATTTCCCTGCAAATGGAAAAGTATGACCAAAACAGTGGATCATAGGAGTCATTGTTGTGCTGATATCACAGAGTCATGCTGGGTTTTTTTTTTCTTTTATTCATATTTAATCTTTCATTTCAACTCTGGGATAAGTCAGGCTACTTGGAGATTTTTCCTCTCAGCACAGAAGCCGGAAAAACAAGCCTGGCAGAGACTGACCTAATCATTTGGCAACAGAGTCAGACTCCATTTTGTTAATTCTCCAACTAGTCTCATTATTTAGCAATTTTGGATGTCCTAGCTTAAACTAGATTGCATGGAGGTATCCTGATACCTTATTTCCTACTCTATCACCCAGAGGTTATGGTAGAAGAAGTTTAAGCCTCTCAGGGCTGGAGTACCTGAACCACTGCAATACCTGTGTTGATTGCTGTCTAGCCATTAAGCTCATTAGCTTATTTCCAACTAGATACATCAAGAAACTTGCTTATTAGTCTGCACGGTTTTCATATCATCTATGGGCACCCAAGTTTCTCCATGCACATCCTAAAAAAGAGGACAATGGTTTCAGAGGAGAGATTAGATTTGTCACATCTGTTTGTATGATTACCCTACTGGCTACCAGCTTTAGACAAGTTCCTTACTCAGCAGGTGCTTTTAGGTCACCCCTCTGAAAGGCCTAATTTTCCAGATGCATTACACAGAGCATTGAACAGTCTGGGCTTCGAATACCACATGAGCATATAAGATTAAGGATCTTTCTTTTCTCTGTTGGGAAATATGCCACAATGAACTATAAGACAAATACAAGGCATTCCTTTCTCTACCTGCTATAATTGAAGTTTTACAACAAAGAAAGAAATGAACAACGTATCTACTATTTAGGCAGATAGCTAAGCTAGTGATGGAGCAATTTCCATGCTTATAAGGAGAGTCTGACCTCAGTTAATGGATTTATTTTAAGCCAATACAGAACACATCTAATGTGAATTACCAAATTAATGAGGTGCAAAAGTGACAAAATCTTAATTATCCCAAGAGCTGTGACAATTTTAATGAGTCAAACTGAACATGGAAAAGAAGCCAGTATTCCGTTTCTTTCCTTTTTCTTTTGGGATTTGCCTTTTTCAGGATTTGGCATAGGAGGAGTGATCGTGGAGATTGTTACACTGTTGGGTCAGATTCTTTAATCACAAAGTATGTTTGTAGGAATTTAAATTCAGAGTAGGAGAACCTAAAAGCCGCTCATTAAGGAAATATCTACAGTGCCCTTCATATAGGAGTTAAGCAGAATGAGCATGGAGACTGCCATGTGTATAAAATCCCACTAGAGAGTTCCCTGAAGACCTGCCCACTGTGGAAAGTGTCCAGAAACATGTGACTGCCTTGTCCAGTCTTTTGACCACAGAGAAGCCAAAGGTGGTGACACTCCTCAAGTCCTGCATCTGTGTGGGAGGACTCAGGTCACCTGCCCAGCTGGTGGGAATTTCTATTTCACCTCTCGAATTCTCCTGATTCCTGCTTAGTTTGGCTAGTGTCTTCAGATGGGGCCTTGAATGTGGGAGGTACTCGTGGTGGAAACTGAATGTCAAAATGCTGGAAAATTGCTGCTAGAAAATTCCAGCATGCTGGATTAAACCCTTCTCCTACCTAGAACTTGTCAGGAAAATCTGTGTTACTATAGAAATATATTTATTTGGGAAAACTGAAAGGTTCCTGTGTGAGAATATACCAGTTTTGATGAAAGGAGGGGTTTTTTTCAGATTCAGCAATGCAAAAACCAAGAGTGAATGAGGAAGAGACTCAGCTCCAACTGCAAAGATTTAGAGATGACTTGATGGGACATAAAGGGCTTGAACTCTCCCCCATCTCCTTCAGCCCTATTTGAAGAGACGTGTGTCTCTCCACTGCATGTACTCAGGCCTGCACCAAGCTTCATCAAAGGTTTCTTTGTTTTGTGCTGACTTCACGCCAGCATTATTACCAGAGACTTAGATTTCTTTTCTTTCTTTAGTGCTGTTAGCATCACACTTCAAAGTTGGAAAGAACAAACACCAAAAAAAAGATACATGGTTTTCTTGATGCAGTCAGACAGGAAAGAAGTGTGTTTCAGACAGAATCTATGCTACATAATAAATAAATAACGTTTCACCATAGGATTATATCAATGAAAAGAACATGCAAAAAACTTCTGCATTTATTATTAAACAAAAAATATTTTCATCTGTTCACCAAGAAAAGAAAATATAAGTAATTTCTTTATTAGAATACTGAAGCAATTTCTTACATAGACTTACCTGCTCTGAAGTTTTAACAGGACATTCATTTGTGCATTTTATTTAATATAATTTTTAAAACCTACATGCACCACAAAATTTATAGAAAGAATTTCTGGGGTCAAACTTATTTGATCAAACAAATGAATTATCACATGCGAACCAAGAAAAAACTGTTATCTCTCTGATAGTGGATTTCTGTCCTGCTATTTTTGCTAATGGTTCTAGCAGTACATAGCACAAATGGACTGATAAATGACAGATGTTTAGACAAGTACTCCTCTATTAGAATAAAAGCTTAGCCATTGAACTCCATTAGAAAAAAAAAAAAAAATGTCCTAAGCTTCTCTCTGCAAAATATGGAACCAATAATAAAATAAAATTTTGCCTGAGGAAAGAGATTTAGCTCATTGCTTGATTTTAGTTTTATTTCAATCTTCTGAACTGTTTCAACTATAAAACTGTAACTTAGGTAAAATTGCAAAGAGAGGAGTATGTTGGGAAACTGTCACTTAATAAAAATAAATAGAGGAATAAAATAAATACACAATTCTTTTAATTCAACCCAATCTAAAGGTCTTCTTCTGAACCTTGTGAAAGAAAAAAATAAGGATAAGAATTCTCAAAACAAAACAAAAACAATTAAAGGGTATTAGCTAAATCCTTTCGCAATTTCAAGGCAAAGAAGATCCACAAAGATAATCTCTAGTTTCCACAAAAAACTTTCCTAAGTCGTATTATTCCAGCTAAGAAAACTCATTACTTCTTTTGATTCTCTTGAAGCTGTAGGGAGAAAGATTAAGACACATCTTTCTTTATCAAGAAAGTATTGAAATGTAATTTTCTCAATCTATTCCCAGTGCATTGGGAATCAAACTAAAATTCTCCAAGGAACACACAATCATAGAAAGCAAGGTCATCTTACAACAGAATTTTAAAAAGAAAAAATCAGCCAAAAAGACTACAGAATTACACTGTGTTGTTTCAGAGTCAGTAAGAAGATGTCCAGCACAGCAATCCAACATCTCTCACCCTATTTATCCTGCTTGCTAAGGAAAAGGCTGGAAAGCCAAGCAGCCCAAGGGTCATCTGAGTCAGAACACCTGTGTGGTTTCTCCTTGGCCACTCATGCAGATGGTGAGCAGGGCCTCAGAGCTCGGGCACAGGTCATGCTGGTGCCTCCTACCTACATGGCATCCCCGCTGCCTGGGTGCTCTGGGGAAGGGGAGCACCAAAACTTCCCCAGCTAGGCGGAAGGGGAAAGGAAACTCCAGGAAAGAATGGAGAGCTGGAAACACACAAGACAGGGAACAGGGCCATTTGGCCCATCTTCCCAACTGGTTTTATTTGAAGGTTTGGAAAGAATCAATAAAATCTTGTGAAGCACTTTGGCTTTGTCAGATGGGTATTTTTCTATGAGCATGGCTGAGGTAAGGAAACATGCAGGCTGAGCAGGAAAAGAGGTCACCGTGGGATGCAGTGTTCTTACATGCTTTAAACAGTTTGGCAGAGAGCATGTTCCAACTCTGCTGCTTTAACCGTGAGTCTCCAAACAAAAATAAATGTTTCTCATCACGTTCATTTGACCTCACTTTGTGACATGAATGACAGGGTGAGGACCAGGTAGGACATGCATGTACTTACACACCAGTACCTTTGAGCATGAGGCAAGACGAACACTCTGCTTACTTGTAGCCTGAGTTTCATACTGGCGGGAATGTCAGCTCTCAACTTCTCTGGAAAAGAAAGAGAGAATGAGGAAGGAAAAAGAAGGCAGAAGTGCCTATCAAGTAATTTCTTGTGTAACAGCTTACCCTCGTGCTCTCAATGACTGCTGGTGCTCTCCTTTGCCAATATCCTGCTCCCCTGGAGTGTGCCAACCTTGGACAGGAGAAAAACATCTCCAGGAGACATTTGCCGACTGTTCTGTGGAAGGGCACTCCTACCAAGTCATGGGAGAAGGCATAAAGTTACAGAGCTCTTTGTAATGTCATAATTTATTTTTCCCTAGTCTAGACTGTTTTACTCTGGATCCAAGCTGGACTTGCGAAACTTGCTATAGTAATTTAATCAACGCAAGTGCAAGTACTCATCAAGCTTACTGTTAGGATTAGTAACTGAGGCATTTAATATGAATATAGGTGCCTCAGTTTAGGAAACCTATTAAAGAGATGGATCAGCATACACTTACTTTCCTGTAGTAAATAAAACCACATCTGTATCTAAGAATACCAATGAAATGACATAATTATTACAGAAAATATGCAGTCCCTTCATTATTACATGAAAAGCATTATTGAATTTGTATACTAACCAAGAGGATAACCAAAATACTGATATGAAGTTATTTTTTATATGCTAGAAACATAATTTCATATCATAATTATCCAGGGACACCTCATAGTTCATTTACCTTTTGTAGCACAAAGAAGGTAGCCTTTGAATATACACAAATAATTTACACTGTGTAAATATACACAGTCACCTATAAAGACACTTAGTAGGAAATTTAATCTAAACCCATCAGAAGGCTATTACTCCAGTGGGTGATGATTACCTTATGCTGAAAAACGTTTATTACTTTTGAGTCCAGAAGTTCTATGTAAGTAATATTATCTTATGGTAAGGGTTTCTGCTTTGTTGTACCAACCAGTCATTTCTTTTCCCTCTGTGCAATCGTAAGTATTCTCTGTGTGAGCTACAGAGCATCTGCGTATCCTAACTTTGGGAGGTCAAGGGTTTTACACATTCTGCTTCTGTGGAAAGTTTTTCTTGATTTGCGTATGCTGGTATTGACCTCTTCCTACAGCCTAAGTGAGTCCAATTAAGGAGCCCTGCTGTGATCAATAAACACTGGAACTGTTGCAAGTATTTGGGGAATGAGATATGCGATATTCAATGAGATATGAGATATTCAAACAATAGCTTGTTTGAAATAGGAGGGAATGCAGTTGCTGAAAAGACTATTTCTAAAAAGGAAAAGTCTCTTTATTAAAAAAATACTGTGAATTGAGTATTTGTTTCCTCTTTCATCATTTGAAAAAAGTCACTCTCAGGACTTTTTGGTGTACTGTGTACTTGTGACAAATCAGGAAAAAATAACAGGGGCGTATTAAAATAAGCTTGACAATAGCATTACCATATCCTCCAGTGTTAAAAAAAATATTTCTAGCAAGCCTCTAACCTTTGTGCTATTTGTATTAAGTATTCATTATAGGTACTAGAATGACTGGCATATTATAAACGGACCAAATTATTCAGTAACTGTAAGGATCAGACTTGTGCTGTAAAAGAAAGATAAGATTTTTTCTTGCTCCTTCAAGAAAACTGAGCACATGAATGTAAGCCATTTTATCCTATGAAGAGACAACAAGTTGTATGGCTATGGAAGCCGTATTTTCACTGTATTTTCAGGATACAGTCTGCCTTCAGAAAAAGTCACATCAGATGAATGGATCTGTTGGAGCTCTATGTGCACTGTACTTTTGGTTTTATGGAAGAGTGTTTAAATTAATCACCAGATTTTAGTTGGGCTTTACACCCAAGCCCGATAGTCAGTAAGCATTTGACAGGCTGTGAAGAGGAAAAGGTATGGCTGTCATTACTTTAAACAGACAAGCACATCTTTTAGGTATTTAAAGGTACAAGGCACAGAAATCAAAAGCGGGAGAATTTCAAGCAACACAGAGCTCCTCTCAGGCCCCCCACAAAGGATAGAATCATCATGCACAAAATTGCACAGAATAAACCTAGTTCATCTTTAGAATTAAGTCTAATATTTTGTCTACCTCCATCTACCTATCTGCTCACATATATTTTTTCAAACTGCTTCTCCCAAGTGATCATATATAAGCTCCAGTAATGACATTAATAAATCTCAGAGATGATAGCTAGGAATCTCCCTGATGTCACTGTGAGTGATTTGCTCTCCAGCAAGGACTGGTAGCCAGCTAGCTGTCAAGCTACTGCTGATTACTTTAAAACAATGGAATAGGAAAGAACAGACTTAGGAGAAATGGTTTAAATACATCTCTCAAGTGTCATGAATACATGTGGCCAACAGATGACAATGTAATGTATAGCAAGTAATAGCACTAGAGAAATTGCACTTTGGAGGGTCAGATACTCACCTTTGGTGCAGTTCCTGTAGTGCTCTGATAGCGCTGAAGAAAAATTGCCTGAAGTGCAGTATATGCTTTTAGAAGAGAATATCTCTAGCCAAGGTAATGCTGTAATAAGTCCTTTCAGCTTTGGTATATAGTTTGGAAAGTCTTAAGATGTCATCTTCAATGTAAATCTAACAGAAAAAAACAAGACTCTGACTATCACCATTCATTTGGCTGAGAATCCCAGGGAATATTCCTGAGGTAGGTGTTTAGTCTTAGTCACCTTTTATGGGGTGAGAATCAAATGCAGGGTCCAGTGTGGGACGTTCACCCTGGGCTATATCGTACTTTAGAAAATATATCCCACTCTGGTTAAAAAACATAGTTCTCATCCTGCTCTGTTGTTCTAACAGCCTCATTCCTCTTCAGTCCCACTGGAGAAATGGCTTGAAGTGATACCAAAATTTTTTATTCTAGGAAATATTCTGTTATAGCTTAGAAGCCAAGTTCTGTAAGACACGTCTCTGAACTCTATAAAAGACCATTGTTGTCCTGTATGTCAAATATCTGGCCACCAGGTATTTAGATTAGCTCCAGAGCACAGAGAGGTAAATTGGCTGATGTCTGGTCTGTGCGTTTCATATATGCTTCTTTACATGTTTATACTTGGTGTCTTTATGAAGCAGAGATAACATTTTTGCCATGCTTCAGCCTTTGCATATCTGTGAGTGACCTTCTGAAAACCCATCCTGCCATTTCTTGCTCAAAAAAATCCCTATGCTTTGGTGCATCCAGTGGTACACTGAGAAAACAGAACATTGAGTATGACAGCAGATGAGGGAATGACAAGGTCAACCAGAGGGTCAAAACCAACTTTTTCTGACAGAAGTCTTCACTTTGGTGCCATGCCACAACTGCATCTTCAGTCAAGGAAGGGGAGTATTTACTGCACCTGAGACAAGTAAGATGAAATAGGCAGAGAAGCACACAATTTCTAGCTCTGCCAGCTGGTCAGCCCTGTCAAAGACTGAGACATCTGTGGACACAGTGCAGTGGAGCATGAGCTCAGCCAGGTGAATCTGAGATGAGGTGCTTTCAGAATGAATTTTCACATGAATCTTGTCTAAGTCCCATTTTAACCAAACAAGTCCTGAATTACCCTCATATGATCTAGGCCAAGATACTGTTACTTTGGACAAGGAAAAATGAGTTAAGCATGTTTCTTTCTCTTTGATTATGACAGGAGAGAGCTTTCTCTTTTAGTGGCAGCTGAGTACAGCCAGTTCCTGCAGCACTGCAGTTAGGAGGGCACTTGGGCTTGTGACTAGGTCTGCTGTAACAAGGCAAAGTATTTCTAGCAGGAAAGGTTATCCAACATTCTAATTTTTCTGACTACATAATTCCAAAACTGATACTTCTAACTTGATAGACTGCTAAACAGCCCAGGCTGCCTACAAAAACAGATGTCAGCTTCAAAGTACAGAAGAAGCTACAAAACAGAGCATCCTAACCACCGCTAGAAAAGCCTGGATTGGGTTTTTTTTTGAGGGATTATCTACCTGGCCCCAGTCAGTGAGATTGTATGTTTGGCCAGAATGAGTGCTGGAAACAGAGAACTCTCATTCAGAGCTCTGTCCCAACTAATCTGCAGCGCTACCTGGGTCAAGAGCAGCAATGTGATCATTCAGCCATGATTTGGACAGGATTTTAAATACTTCCCCTTTCTTTCATCTTCTTCACTTTATTTCACTCTTCATGCTAACAACCACTATTTGTGGGGCTACTTTGAGAGCCGTGAAGAGCTGATCCACTTTAAAAATAACTTTCTGCTGTTACTGCTCTACTGTTATTTTTTAAACCTGCAGCAGTTCCCTGATAAATTCTTTAATTTTATTAGCATTTAAAAGTTAGGCTACTTTTAACTTTTTATACAGATGCAAAATTCAGATAAATGCAAAGCAATTCTGCTCTCAGATCAATATGAAATTGAAGTCATATTAAATTAAGCACATTACTCCCAAAGTTATATAGATGTTGAGAAAGTAACTGTCTCACTGTAAATGTCAATTAAGGAATTCTACTAACAGCTTAGCACTGAGGTCAAAACTATTATTGGATGTCTAGGCTATGACCTCAATACCAATTATAATGCTTCCTATGTAGATTTCAATTCTCATGCAATAACAAACCTTTTCTTGCTTCTATCCCAGCCTTCTAGTGCTGTAATACTCACTTTGACAGAAGGTTCTTAATAAACATGTTTGATAACTCTTACCAGAAGCCAGGGATTATAGCCTCAAATACCTCAAATCCTTTAGCTATAGCAAATACTCCAGTGAATAAGTTCGTCAACTACTTTCAAACTTTTTTAAAACTGAAAAATAATGTCTCAACCAACATCTTCCTCATGGAAGATCAACATTAAAAGCAAACTGCTATTATGAAATGAAATGCTGAAATGGAAGCATGCTTTGCATATTCTGCTCAACAAATTTCTCTACTTCCTCCCACCCCATGACAGAGATATCAAGGTAGATTTGATCCTGTTTCCCCAGCCAGGAATGAGCCCATCTCTGACCTGACTGTGGGAGCTACACATTCACATCAAGTAACAGAGAACCGTGTGCCACACTGACTGGTACTCACCTGCCTAGAAACCCAACCTGCCTTAGTCATTTGCAGCTTGGAGAAGTCTCATCTTCTCCAGTAATTTTTGTAAAGAAAAAAAAAAAAAAAAGCTCTGTTTTTAAAAGATGTGGTGTCCCAGAACAGGAAAGGTCATATTAAATAAATTATTAGTAAACTTTAATAAGAACTGTAGCAATCTGTGATCTGGAAAAGGCTATTCTTCATTTAGCATCGCCACATTGCCACAGGCACTGTGATCTGCCCCTTCCTTTGCTCTCCCAGACTGAAATCCTGCATCTCTATGCATATTTCTGATGGATAAAATAGGCACAAACGTGGAATGCCTTGTCAAATATGTGGTGGACAAAAAAAGTCTCTAAAACCTAGTGACACTAGAGAAGTTAATAGAAGAGTGTGGCATATAGAAATATATGGAAACACCATCAATCATAGAATCATAGAATCATTTGGGTTGGAAGGAACCTTAAAAATCATCTAGTCCCAAGCTCCTTGTAATGGGCAGGAACAACTTCTACTAGACCAGGTTGCTCAAAGCCCCATCCAACTTGGCTAGTAGTGCTAGCAGTGCTAGATCTTGTAGTTTTATAGCCCTTGGGGAACTCGGGTGAGAGATAAACTCATTCAGCATATCAGTTAACAATTCTTTGGCTCCTCTGTGCCAACAAAAAAATATTGGAGGCAGCCAAGGAAGCAAAATAGGACTTTGTTTCCCGGTTCCTTGTGCACTATTTCTCCCAGTGGTTTTGCTGCTTTGCAAGCAGAGCAGGGCCTTAAAAGTGACAAATAAGAGTAGCAGAACTTGCAATTCAAAAGATAGAGCTTCACTGTGAAAGAGACTGTTCTTACCATGAAAGCAGAAAGAGACAAAACACTAGATGAATTTATTTTGTTTTCCTAAATGAGGTCAGGTAGTCATAGTCATTAAACTTAGTCAAGGCATTAAAAGCAAGTGAGTTAGTCTCACTGGTCGCAGACAATAATGAGAGTTACATATAACTAAAAGTATACTTCTGAGCCTTTTATCTCCTTGAAACCTTATCACCTAAATCAGTTAAGTAAAGAGAGACTCCTTCACTAGCTTTCAGATAGGTTGTCAGGGAGGGCATACCCAATATCATCCAATAGGCCTACAGAAGCCTCCATTTTTATTCCTACAACAAGTTTTGCATAAGAATACTGACCTTAAAGTCAAAATATAGAAAATGCTATTCAAGAAAACATAATCCCATGTCCTCTTAAATTTTCTTTTTGACCATCATCTTCTGTCTATGCATTCTAAAGGGACATTTAAGAGCTGGATTTGATTCTTCCATTGAAAACCATAACAGATTGGTCATTATTCCCACTTGCTTTGTAAAATGTCATCAAAAGATCTATCAGTAGACATGGCGTTTCCCTCTGAACAGTCAGGTTTGCAATAGAGTTACTAGCTGCTAGAGCAATATCTTGCCTGTCAGGATGGTATTTGTTCATCTGGATTGAAAGACTATCTCCCCTCCATATGTCCTGAAGTTGGCTGTTTATTGATCTAGACATGAGTAGTGTGAGCTGCGCCTCACTGCAGTCTCATATAAGAAACCTCAGTTTTCTTATGAGTTTAAAACCAAATCACACTTATTTAGGCAAGTTACAGAATAGGAAATCAGTGACTGGCACTTAAGAATACAGTGGCTCCTGATTTTATGTTCTATTTGTATTCCTAGGTTTTGCATTTTACAATATTTTCCTAGCTTTTAAGAGACTCGAAAAGAGAACAAATTGAAATGCAGCACAATCTGCTTTGTGTTTTTTAGTAGCATGCTGGGACTTTAATGTCCAAAGACTGGACATTTACATATATTCTACAGAAAACGTACCATTTCCTTTACATATTGGATTAATATATATGGCCTAGCATTTTCAACTAGCAAGAGAAATGCAGTTTATTGTAGCCCCACTTAAGGATGTTCAAATGTGAAGGTCGTCAAAAATGAACTATTTTACATAGTATTTATATGGTTTGAAATCCAAGCAAACATAGAGCAAAAACACAACCTGAACACTGACTCTTGGGTTTCTGAGATAAACATCTGGTGTCATATTAGGCACATATTATGCATATTTTGCTTGGACTCCAGTTGTTGTCTCAGGCAGATGCAGCTATCTTTCTTACAGTTCCTGAATGTCTGTATCTGGATGACTATTAGACAAAGATCTTGGATAATGGAGACTATATCAAATGACTCTAGATATTATGTTTAAATAACTCGGCCTCATCTCTTGATTAATCCACTAATCCTGGGTCATGTATTGTTTTTTCTTTGTTTTCTTTTTAGTAATTCAGAATGATATAAAGTAGAACTACTAAACTTGTCTGCTTCCTACCTGATACTGCACAGATATTCAAGGGAAAAAGAGTTTTTAAAAAAATATCTTGCCTGTTGGGTTTATTTCAAAGCCAAATTTCTGGGAATACAGCCATTGTATCTTATTAGAAGTAGTCTTTTTCACCTTCTTCCAGATTTCTGTTGGAATTTGCCCAATTCACAACCAAGAAAGTACTGTGTGAAGAAGGACATGTGGGATTTTTTCATTAGAGTGCCAAAAACCAGCTAGCTAATAAAAAATAAAACAAAAAACAGCACCAAACCCTGCAATTCTGCACAAATATGGCATAAAAATAAAACCAGGACTTCTTTCTTCTGCCCTGACAGTTATTTTATCTAGTACATCTCTTATTCTGTAACCCAGATGAATCATCTTGTCTCTTGGGTTCATGCAGAAGTAGTCTTTTCTTGCAGAAAATGAAGGCAGCTCTTTCCTTGCCTCTAAGGCAAAAGGGATTAAAAAACATAGTAAAAAAGAAAAATCCACTCTCTTGTTACTGCACTTCAGTTTATGAAGGACAGAGATAAAGGGAGTGGATACCACTGGGAAAGAAGAGAGAGTTACAGTATAGTAAGCTGTAGCTGTTGTTCCCCACCATGATGCCTGATGCACTGCATTTCATAAATCGTACTCAGAACTCTATTTTCAAATGTACTTCAATGAGCTTGTAGCTCAGGACTAGAGAGGAGACTATAAGGGAGGTAGACTAGTCCAAAACTCATAAGTAAAATGAAAACAAACACTTGTCTAACTTCAAGCCTTTCCTTTATTCCTGCTCATTGCACTTCTTCACTGCAGACACCAATTTCAAACCTTCATTGCTCCACTGAATTCAGGGGAGTCTTCCTAGTTGGCAGCAGAGTCAGGATAAAGAGCTACCAAAATATATGTAGGCAATTTTAAGGTGTTTGTTTCATACCTAGGAGCTCATAACTGATTTGACAGGCCTTTCTCCTACTGTCTGACTTTGCCTCTATATACTACCTTTCACTTGTTATACAGGAAAAAATCATTAAGGATTCCCCACATAAACTAATACAAACTGTAATCTATAAATGACCACAAACACTAAAAAGTATTTTTTCACCAAAAAGATTAATAAATTAATTATCGTAAAAAACAGGCTACGAAAAATACATGCTATAATCTTTCACAAGTTTTACTCTGGTGCAATCATCTGCAAATATTATTTATTCTTAAAAGTTGAAATCACATACATTTAGCAAGGAACCTCATAATTAATCTAATATTTTATTAGGAATAAATTACAATTCTTGATCTAATTTTGAAGTCATTGATTTGACAAATGAGTTTCATTTTGTGATGTTTCACATCTCAGCTCAGAATCTTAGAAGAATTACAAGCCATTTGATGCACATGCCTGAAAATAGCTTAAGTATAATGCCTTTAAGGGAGGATAGTGAAAAGAAAATATCACCTAGGTGTTTTAATGCTAATGAAAGCAAACCACAGAGCCACCAGGAAAACCATAACACCTTGCCCGCTGTTAGACTTCGGTGTCATTAGGACCACAGGAATATTGTATGGGCTAAAAACAAGCATTCACAGTGTTCCACTCATTAGAGACAATAGCAGATGGTTGAGGAGAAAAAAGAGCTAGATGTTATCCTGAAGAAATATGGAGCAAATACTCTGCAAGAAAAAAAATAATTTTAGCCTTATTTCTTTCCAGGCAATAAAAAAATTTTAAATTGTTTGTGTTGTGACAACTGAGAAGCATCTCTTCTAAATGTGTGAAATACTTTGTTCTCACGTTTAAAGCTATGAGATGCAATTATGGCAGATCTATGAATGCTCATTTGTTTTTTCTTTTTCTCTTCTGAAACTTGTTGCGCGTTTTGGCTAAATTATCTTTGTAGAAGAAGTCAATTAAACAGGGTAGTTAACCACATAATAAAAACATTTCATTGGTCTACTGATTTTGCTGCATTCTATGTTTTCTAGTAAAACCAGCTCTGTTCCAGCACCAATGGTTCTAGCCTGAAAGCTTATCACTACCAGATTATTACCTTTTTTTTTCTTCACTTCTTTTCACACTATAACAAGTTATCTAGGGAATTTCCTCTTTGTCTCATTCAACATTTCTTTTTCATAATTATAATGAAATATTTATTAAACATAACATGCTCTTTTCTCATCTCCTGCAGAGAAGATTCTTTTGTTCTTTTTTCTGACATGAGAAGGAGAATATACAACTCAGTAGAAATTAGGCAGTTATTCTAGTAATCTCCTGTTGTTCTGTGTTGCAGAGTTTTGACCTGCATTGTTCAGTTGAATTTTTCCTCTGTGTTGTGTTTGCAGTGATTCATGTCTGAGAAGCACCACATAAAAACTTGATTGAAAATAATTCTGCTCTCCTGTGATGCATAAGTTGTGATTTCTTTATTGTATTCTCAGGGAGCAAAGAAACTCTAACAAGAAGGAATTTCCCTTTCCTCCCTACTCTTCTCCTCTATTCTCCTTTATATTTACTTTTTACTGAGCCATCAAATTGAAAACCCAATGTAGAACACCCCACAGTGGGTGAGAAATGGAATTTCTCTTACTTGGATTTTGGTAAAATCCAAACTCTTGGACAGTTGCAGGGTAACAGGTCAGAGAGAAATCACAGGGAGGCTGGGCAGGCTCAGGAAGAAGAGTCTGGCTGAAGTGGCAACAGATGGAGCAATGGATTTCTCATGGAAGCTGAATAGATTAACACTCATTTTTGCAGAGCTTTCTGGGAGAGGAAAAGCTAAAGTGTAAGAAAGCAGTTCAAAGATCTGCACTAATCAGGGCATAACACAGCACAAGGATCCAATGAGCAGCTGCATTGCCCCTTACCTAGCCAGATTCAGGTCACTGGAGAACAACGACACCTGTGCTCATCAGCAAAGAAAGCTATAGTTCATCAGCACACAATTTAAAGGGAATTCATTCCTTTTCATTTAAGATCTAGAAAGTAAAAGCAGAAGACTGAGGCCATCTTTAAGGGAGTTTATTTTATGGAAATAAACTATGCTATGGAAATGTTGATCTGAAAGCTCCTGTAGTGTCAGGGATTGTTTCCATTCAAACACATAAACGCTTATAGAAAACGAAATGGTCTCTCACACGTATTTTTGCACAAGAGGAAGGCATTCTGTGAATTGGTTACTTTTTCCAAGACAGCCCCACCAGTCACCACTATTGCTTTCTGCAAATTCATCTCTGCTGTTCTCTTCACTCCAGCTTTGCTTCCACATTGCATATTTCTCTTCAAAAATCTAGTATCACAGTTTGACAGCTTCTTAAATAAGCAGCATATGTTGTAGAACCTCTTCAACAAAGGCAGTGAGTAGCTAAAGCATACAGTGTGAAAAGAAAGTAATTGTCCATGTTTCTCCAAGAGAGCTAAGAGACAATTAAAAAACCTTGACCCCATGAAATTAAGGCATGATTCTTTCCCATTTCATAAGCAGTGCTTCGTCTACCATTCTAATCATATGAGGTGACTGAAATCATATTTGAAGGGGGCGGGGAGAAGTAAGTTAGCAAAATAATTAATATATACTAAGATTGTCCTGATTTCAATAATCATATATTCCAAAAGGAACATGCCATACCACAGTCAGCTTTGGAATTAAGAGCTAATCTTTATGGCTTTAAGGTAAGCAACATTATAAACAGTTCTTGTTATTGGCCTGAAATCAAGTTGAAGCTTTAATCAACTCTAAAAAAATGAGCTTTGTGTCTATGACTAAATGAATAGCTAAAACTCAAGTGCAAAATAGACCAAATTCAAATGAAAATGCTAGAAAATACTTCTAAATTCAGAATTAATTTTTGGAACTTAATGCCATATTCCATAATGTCATGAAAGAGGACTATAACAATAGCAATTTATTAAAATCAGGTAATATTAAATACATTTTTGAATAGACCATTTTCCTAACAAAGGTTATTCTTGTTCATTTTTGCAAAGTATAAGGTAAACATCCCTTCCATTAGTATTTCTAATTCATTAATTTTATACAAGCTGCCTTATTCTCTGCCCAACACAATTTTTCTTCTTAAGATGTACGTGAAACTTAGTTGCTGCAATGAATATAAGGCCAAAAAAAATGTTTGGAAGATTTTAGTTTGTCTCCAAAATTTTAATATCCACACAAGTGATAAAAGGGGGCCCTTCATACTACAAAATTCTTTCAAGCATAATAAGCATCAGCATTTTCAGTTGGGCAAAGGAAACGTAAATAGTATTTTACCCTGCCAAGTCTCCCGCTATATGCATGT
>JBCJKH010027599.1:0-11598 GCA_039877255.1 Loriculus beryllinus | reverse complement strand
TTCGAAAAATTTCAGTGTCCATATTTTTTGCTTATATAAATTTTACCTGTAATATATTTTTACATATTTTGATGTTCTAGGTTATGATTCCAACTACGATCATCCTCTGCAATGTATTAATTTAATATTTAAAAAAGCCCTGAAAACATCCTTTGTATGAGAGTCCTTTATAGGTAACTGATTTTGAGAGTTACATCACTGCTGTCTTCTGCAACTCACAAGTACTTTGGCAGGATCTGCATTTCTGCCAGCAAACTATAATGAAATCTCTAACAAGATAATGTTTATAATGTCTGTATATGCTGTGGCAGGATCTGGGTTTAAGAAAGATTTCGTTATTAATTCAGGAGACTTTCTGTAGTATTGAGTGATTAGTGTTTTCAGATCTTTATTGCTTGAAAGGCTGGTAGTCTACAAACTTTATAGGTGAATCAAGTATGCAAGATAAAAAGTGTCTCTAATTTTGTATGGTTTGATTCTGACCTTTTGCAATGAATAAACTCCACTGAAGTAGAAATTTCTTCACTTGCATATTGATATAATTGAGATCAAGGTTTTCTCCATTCAACCTCAACCATCAGCTTCCTAATTTATCAAACTATTTTTCATTACCTCTCTCTAGATTACCCAGATTAATCTTCTCATTCTCAGGGAATAGTTAATAAATTTAATGGTCTTTGGGTACTGGGTATTCTTACTTCGGTTTTTTTGTTAGAAGTATTTTCAAAATAAAACAACATAACCAAAAAACCAGCTCTAGTGTCACAGTTATACTAGTTCATAGTGTTCCAACATTGATAATAATTCCACTAAAGAGAAGATATTTATATAAAATTTCCTTCCTACTATATATATTTATAAGTAAATATAATTGTATCTTCTCCAGAATTAAGTAGAACCTTGAAAATGAAAAAACATTAATTTTCACTTCAACCTTTCATGAAATCCTTGATGTGTAAAAATAAGTGATGAGAAAATGTCGCAGATAATAGAGAAAATGGTTTGAAGAGGACGATTACAATACTTTTTTCTGTCATATATAAGTCTATTTAAAAATACTTTATTCTTACTCCTGTTCCCCATTTGAAATATGACATTCACAGCAACACTGGGCCACACACATCATTGTAAGAAATAAAAACCTATGTTCCTTCAAGCATATCAATTTATATACTGTGTTAAAATATAATGATTAAATGTGTGGGTCTGCTTTTCTTCCTTTTCTTAGGGTATTCAAGAGGGCAAAAGCATTATGATTTTAATCTATGCTTGAAAATAGTGATAAAGACCAATCTGTTAAAAAGAAAAAGCCTGTAGAAAGGAGTTGATATATTGCACAAACAGAAGGGTAAAGTATCATACTATTTTTCCTTGAGGTAAAACAAAGGCATTTCTACTGTTAAACTTCACAGCATCAGGAGATTAAAATTCTAATAGACAATAACGAAAGTTAATTAAGGTAATTGAATTGAGTTTATCAACAACTTTGGTGTTGATTTACACTTGTCAGGATCTGTCCTTCCTTACTGAAAACACAGAAAGCTGCAAGTCTATAGTGTATAATATGAAAAGTTAGCTATATACTACAGTGTATATCTTACAGTGCAATAGCTTAGAAAGAATTGTGTACTACATATATGATAAACATTCTAATAAGTGAAACGGCATGAAAAAAAAGAAGTGGTGACATATATGACTTTAATCCAGACATTTACATTTGTAAGACCTGTAAAGCAAAAAGCAATTTGTGTCGAAGAATTTTTCACCTATCATATCATTAAAGGAGCTGGATACTTAACTATCTCTAGAGATTTTCTAACTTACACGATAGATTACCTAGAAACAAATCTAAACTTCTGGATAATAGAGTTCCCTTCAATTCTGAGTAGAACAAAGCCCTTCCACTTCTATGGAGCTACACAGTACCAATAATAAGCATTACTCTTTTCATTTGTTTCCTCCTTTGTCTTCTAAACTTCCCTCTTTCCTTAGATGCTCATAGAAACTCTGGCTCTTGCTTTTATAAATTTTTTGGTTGAAGAAAAGTACTTGTGTTTATGATACATAATTTTGTGCCTTAAGTCTTGTCTCATTTATGTTAGGTCCAGAAAGAAATGAACTAAACAAGCCTCTTGACAATATTCTATATTCAAAATCCAAAAAACAATTATTGTTAAAATTATATCAATGCGATATGCACAGTAGGACACATTCATGTATGGTTTAATGAACTAGACTTGATATTTGATAGGAGTCCCTGTTGAAACTAGATGATCTTAAGGTCATTTCCAACCCTAACTATTCTATGATTCTATGAATCTATGATTTGCACAATTTTTCAGCTAGGCACAGCAATATATCTGAATAACATTGACCCTGGAGCCTAATTCTAACAGCAGTCTTCTGCACATTAAAAATTCTCTTTTTGTTTAGCTCATTAAATAAAAATATAAAGAATCAGTCATTAGCCAAAACTTTCCAAAGAGCAGTTAGTTTGTTCATTCATCCATCAGTCTTTATTGATGGTGAATAAGTTAAGGTCTAAGAGCAGAGTTTGATGAAACATGCTCAATGATGTTCCAGAGGTATTTTCACCTGATAAAAATATGGAAGCCCCCATGATGCAAATTCACAGTGTTCTCCTAAATGCAGTGTTGATTTACACTGCGGAGGATCTGCTTTTTCTTGGTGAAAATATAGGATCTTGACCTGTTCATAGGAATTTTTCATCTTGCTATAATTCTTACCTCTGAAGATGGCTTTTTTGTTTGAATTCTTTGTGTTTCAGTTTCATAATGTTCTTTATTACTGTAAATGTGCTTGAGTACCATTTGATATGTTTGCAGTTATGAGTATTTTGATTATTTAATGAAACTCAGCAAACTTGTGAATCCGGTTTTACTTCTATTCTTCTGAGTAAAACCTTGAACACTGATCAGAAGTTTCTGCCTCCTGATGTGATGCACACTTTTGGACAAAGAAATACTCTTTCATTTCTTCTCTATCACTTTTTGTGTGTTAACTAAAACTTTAAGGGGTATAATGAAAATATAGTTTGGTACCTACACCTTCTCAGTTCTCATTCAGTAAAGGCAGTTTCTACAATCTTAAGACTTTTCAGTTTATATATTTAAGGGTGGGTGTAACTAAAACCACTTCAGTCCTCATGCTACAGGGCTCTCCGCTCAACTGGTGCATATTTGACAGGACTTAGCTGTAAACGAAATGATCTTTTTTCCATGCATTTTGACACACCATGCTTGAAAGATCAAACAGTATACAGAACATAACTACCAACTCTTATTTCCAATAAATTTTGAATGAACTGAGAAACCTGGATTCAGTCCTTCTCTCTGATCTATAGCTGACAGGCAATAGAATTATCTGGAATACGACTGATCTGTGAGGGAATAAAAAGGGGAAATTATGCTATTTTGTAAATGTATTAGGAGATTATGATTTATTTTTAACCAAACATTTTTCTTCCATATGATTCTTTACTTGCCTCTTGTCTTGCCTTTTCCAATAATTTTTCTTTAGATATACAAAAGGCAAGCTTTCTGTAAAAACAGTTACCTGAAAAGTAATTTTTATTTGTATACACATAATTGATTACTAAAATAATTGCTAGGTTCATGATAGAAAGTTCTATGTAAAACTAAGTGAATATTTGTATCTTAATCAAACATGCTCTTAGGTTTGCTGTATTGCCCTCACCTAAGGCTTGCAGCATTCTGACCTAACACAGAAAGCTAATATCGCAAAAAAACGGCCTCCTTTCCCGGTCATTCTTACCTGGTATTTTCTCAACTCCTTCTGTCTGAAACCAGCTAGTAAATATTGATGTTTCTGCATTCTAGATTGGCATCTGGAATAGAAATATGGAGACTTGGGAAGCGTTTTTTTGCTATGAGTAATTTCCATGTGATGATTAAGCATGGTAAACAAGGACCAGTTTTATTCTTTTCTGAACACTCGGGTTTAACCTGTTGCAGACAAGTGCTAAAATGTTTCCTTAACTTTCAGCACTAGAGTGAATTCAGAAGTAGTCTGGGTGAGAGTGAGCCAAAATATCTGCAAGAATTTCATAAATCAAGTCCTCAGAATTGCTTGGATGATATAAAAGCCAGAGATTATTTATCAAAGTAAGCACCCAGCACTCTTGAGTCTTGCAATGAGTTTCCGAGTGCTTACATTAGCTTTGATTACGAGCATTGCTCCTTTAACTCACTTAAAATGATTTAGAAAACATCACCTAAAATATATAGTTTAGAACAGATGCAACAATCAGTCCTTTGTGGTTTACTGTTCTTTAGCTAATTTGGTATTGGTCCTTGCTTGAAGTTTCAATTGAAATTGCAGATAAATATTTGAAGATGCTTTTTTTCCTGTCAAATAATAAAAAAGCAACATATGCATTTTGTTTAAAAGGTAAGTGACAAATATTTGATATCTGAATCCTATGTCCCTTATAATTTATACAGTGAACAAGTTTTCCAGTCCTATTGGCCTGCTTTGGGTAAGAATCATATAACTAATGCCATGCACTGTGCATGATATACACATTTACTGCAGCAATATTTGGAATCAAGATTCCAGTCTCAGGAGTTATTTCCGTGACTTTTCATAAACTTGTGGGGTTTAAAGGTGAAGATTTGCTTTCATTCCAGATTTAACTACACAATAGTAATGGAAGAGCAAAATCAATCAAAATTATAGAGCAATATACCTAAATTAGTCATCTAATACTGAGGAAGCACCCATATGAAATGAAATTTAGAGCTTCAGTATAAAGTTGCTTTTTCTAAAATAAATTTGTCCAAGCTTTCCCCTTTAGTTTGAACATCTGATAGTGATTTAATGATTAAATTATTGATCAATTTTAATCGTTAACTTAGTAGGTAGGCTTTCAAATACGCAGGAAAGTATGTAAAAAAAGCAGTAGCATAAAAATATGAGTTTTGAAAGACTATACATTGCAAGTCAGTAGTACCAATGAGACAGAAAGGGCAAATGTGTTGCAATCATTTTCCGGAGGGAATAAATGGTGGGGAAGTAATGAGGGTACAACCTAAAAATAAATCCCTAAAAACAAATCCCTAAAAACATGTATGTGACCCTGGCAGAAAGCAAGCCAGCAGATGTGCATTATGGACAGTAATGTGATTTTTTTTGAGAGGTTAGAATGACAACCCTGTAAGGCGTAGATTGACTGGAATATGCTAAAATAAAAAGGATATGCAAAATATCCTGCTGCAGATGTCACAGTAAGCGAGGTGCAGAGTGTTAGCAATTGTAGTACTATGGTCTGCCAAAATAAATTATGATTTTTTATATGTACTCCATAATATCACCACAATAAATAAAATATCTGGAAATACCTTAAATTAGTAAATTTTAGAGGTATTTCTAAAGACAATCCTGCAAATAAGTTTTAGAATTGGATAGAAATACATAATCATAGGTAGGATCTCCATAGAAATTCTGGTTCTTACTTAACCTGCCCTTATCACTTCGATTTTTGAGCTTAAAGACTTTAAAATCTTTTGTGTTATTTTTAGGTCCCAATATTATTTTTTAACACTTTTTTTCTTTAGCACAACTTATTCTTTTTCACCTAAAATATAATACATATTTAATTTTTAAAACTGCCCACATTAAAGTGTTTCCAAATTATCCAAAGATAATGTTTATATTTGCCTAGACTTTCCATTTCCTGTCATTTTACAAAGAAAAAAGAACATTTTAACTTTTGATTCTTATTCAGGATGGACTATATTTTTTTATTCTTACTTTCCCAACCTAAGAAAAATAATTTTTCATTAAACTGCAGAATTATTACAACTAATAATATCTGTAAGTCTTATGAAAAGCCAAATCATACTGTCCTCTTGAAACTAATAAGGATACAGTGAAAAATTCCAGTAGCCTCAGCATTGCATATTGGAACCGAGCCATGAAGATATAAATCCTATTCCTAATATGCTTGGGAAGTCTTTGCATGGGATTTTGCAGCTGGGCTAAATGTAGGTTGATGGTCTTTCTTTACAATATGTGCCCAAAGATTTCTTTGGATCTCTTTATCATTTATATAGTAATAGAGTCATGTTTGGAAAAGGATGGAGATTTGGGAATTGGGCTTTACTTCAGTAGGCTTGTCTGCTTTTTCTTTCTGCAGATACCTTGAGATTTTTATGAACATGAAATATTGTCTTAATTTGTATCTATGCTGTCCTCTTTGTTTCTAATTTTATTTTTTTTACAAAATATACAGATTTCATTTGTTGTTAGTTGTTCAGCTGCCTCTTTAGGCAATAAAAGTTGTGAAAAAATAATATTAATATTCATTTAAGTAAAATGTGGGCAGGCAGAGGTATCTAAATGTAAATTGAAACAAACTACTGAGCTTTTATTATGCTTTTGCTAAATCTATTACTTCTCCATAAAAGAACTTTGCCCTTCTCTGTTTTTCAGGATTAATTAAAAGAAATATCTTGTTCTTTCTGAAATAATGCCTGTCCTTATTCTCTGTATGACGCTGATGCAACCTTCATTTCTTAAAGGGCAGGAAATAAAGACTCTGGTGCCACTGCCCTGACTAGTTTTCCAGCAGTCTCATTTCCTGCAGACTTCCCTGTTGCTTTACATAAGGATGCATGGGGACATGGCATCTGATATGCAGAGGATTTTAAAAGTCCTTGAAAAGAGAAAATTGCAGCTCTGATGTCAGAACTGTTAATGCTGACAGTGATTTTAGCTGGGGTAAATTCCCACTTTCAATTTACATAGCCTCAGGAGTGTTGCATAGTGTGCGGTCCACATTGCAGAACAACATAAGGGTTAATAATTTTCTTCTCCCTACCTGACACCTACTTCAAGTAACCTTAGAATTTAGTTCAATCTGCATGTTTCCTGCTAGTTCAGAACTGAGGTATTCCTGACAGTCTTGGTTTCTTGTCAAATTTTCCTGCAGCACAGCATATATTCAAAGACTTGTTTCAATGTTCCTGTGGATTCTCCTGCAATTTACAGATAATAAATTACTCTCTGAGATACTGGGGAATAAACTTGAACAGACAGGTGATTTCTGCTTATCAGATGAACTTAAACAGCCTTAAAAAGTCATAATATTTTTAACAAATGTAAGAACAGAGCAGAATTCATATTCAGAATTAATTTCCAATTCCTAGAATATTCTGATTTCTGAGGTATTTAATGGTTTATGTGGTGATAACGCATTTCAAATGCATTATTGTAGCTCACAATAAATTTCTGAGAGTGTAGAAATGATGGAAAGGGTATTATGCTGATCTCTTCGAAAGATTTATTGCTGCATTCAGTGAAATTGAAAGTCATCTCCTTGCCCAAAAACTTGAAAGAAGTTGTTATTCCATTTCTAATGGAGACTTTGCAATGTATTCCATTCGGAGAAGGATCAGGTTTACTGTTTGTATTCCATCTTACTACATCAGATGACAGAAAAATATGAATGGAGTGATTCCAGGTCTCTTGAAATAGGGGACTCTTCAAATTAAAAAATCAGTCTTATTCTATCAATACTGCTGCTAGAAAACACGCTGAAAATGTTAGATGCTTATGAGGTATTTTCTAGACTGGTGGCAATAAAAAAATATTTAAAAATTAAAAGCATTAATCCAACTCCTGACATCATTGGTGCTGTTGGGTTTGTCTATACCTCCTTCAGAAAAGTTCATCTACCCAGTAGCATGATATGCCACTGCTTGGAACATTCACAAGATTTGATTTATTTCAAATACATACTATTAGTAGGAGACTTTAATATGCTCAATGACACAAATAGCAGAGCAGCAACTATTGTGTGGTAAAGGAAAGTGCTGAAAAAGGGTGCTTTTGTGAAAAACTGTTGAGTCTGAGGAAAAAAAATAAAGAAAATTGGCAGGAGATCCCCTTCTAAATAAGAAGAACACTTAGTCCCTATTCATTTGGTCAACTTTTTTTTTAGGTGAAATGGGGACTGACTGCAAAACGTGTAGAGAGGACAATGTGTAGGAATGTGGTCTGGAAGGCAAGTCCTGAAGGTGAAGTTGATAAGGGAGTCATACGTGAGAATCCTAAAGACTTTACGTTTCTCCCCATTCCATACATTTGCTCTTTCTTCTGCTTGCACCAATTGTTTAGAAGAGACCTTCTTCCATGATTAGTCATGCATATATGATATCAATAATGATATAAAATAATTATTTTAATATTTAAAGTATTAAAGAAGTTTATGTGAATATGAATGCAGCGCTTATTTTGAAGTGACTAGCATTGTATCATTCTCCTTTACGTTGGCTTAGTTATCTTCTATTCTATGATCTTCCATAGAAGCGAAATGCATTTTTAGAGTCTTGTTGTAGAGGATAGTCCTTTATGCAAGACAGCAGACCAACTCTGCATGGGCATGTAGTTAGGACTATTAGCTATGTGTATTTAAAAGAATGCACTAGGAACAAAATCTCTGCAGAAATATCCTTCCCTTTTATTAGGAAAGCCTTCTATAACCTTAATTATCATGGACAAAAAAAAGCATACTGTTTCCCAGGGAAATACTACCCACTGATATCACAAGAATTCAGCCCTGCTTAAGTGCTTGGAGGTATGTTCTCAATGCACTTATAATCGGGTCATTATCACCATGGTTATGAGATTTAACTGACTGGAAATTGTAGGCATTTGTTTCATTAATGCCAAATGTTATAGTTTATTTCTGGAAACTGAAAAACCTGTTACTCAGTGAAACCTGTTCTGTGATAATCATTGAAAACAAGGCAGTAGAGCATAGCCTGCTTGGTTCATGTCAGATGATTTCACATATATTTTGTTATTGGTTTTTAGGGAGTTTTGGTTATTAAATAACTTTATTCTGTGATATTTTGCATTGTGAGTTAGTGTTTCTTAAGAACTGGAGGTCTAGAACTTACAAACCAGTATGCAGTTATGATTCTTTTTATACATATGCAATCAATTCTGGACTATACTAGGATCTCAGCATGCTCTGTATTTACATTTCACCTTTCCATCTCTTTTTTTTTTGATGTATCTTTGATTGTACACTTTCAGACAAAACACTCTTCAGCTGTGGTCTTGGGACTGAATATAGTCACATTTCTCTGGAAGATAATTAAAGAAGTGCCATTGCCCTTCCAATTTCATTTTTATTGCTCCTGAAACAAAAAAATTTAAAGCATCAGTTATTTCAGTTACACGTGGGTCAAACCAGAATTTATACATTTGGACCTCTCCTCCCACCCCCAACCCTGTAGTCTCTTTTGTAACCAAAATGAGTTATCCCAAAATGAAATCCTTGCATTTTATCAGAAATTTGAGGGGTTTATCGATCAACTACTCAAATTTTAATTCTGATTTACAATCTTTTTTGAGTAGGATTTGTACGGCATATGTAAGTACATCTCTTTGATGGAGTTGGTTTTTGGACTATGTAAAATACCCCAACAACAAAACTTGATCTTTCTTTGTTGTATGTTGGGACTACAAATTTTTATTTTCTTCTTTCAGTTATTTTCTATGCAGAAGCTAAGAGTACCAGAGCAAAGGAGTTCACAGAGAAAGGCAAGAGTACTTGGAAAAGTGAAAAAAAGAATAACACAAACATATGTATATATATATATAGCATTATTTATTATTGCTATAATTAAAACAGTATTTCATTGCTTACCTGTAACAGTCATTAGTGTCTGTAACTAATCTCAAAATCTAGCCATGCTCATTTTTTTCATTTACATTGTTCTCTTTCGAATCTCTTTACTTAACCAGTGTAAAAGTCAAAAGAGCCATTAAATGATGATGATCTCCCCATTCTGCCTCTTGGCACACCTGAATGCAGCAAGTGCTATCACTCCCATAACACAGGCGGTCTCTACCTATGGCTTGAATAATCCAAATGAAGAATGAAGACGCATGAGACAATAATTATAAAGCTACTTACTAACTTTCCTTATTTTGTGATTTCAGGAGACATAAGAGTAATAAGAATGGATAAGAATTATAAAATTGGTTTTATAGGTTTTATACTTCATACAAACTTTATGAAGATACATTGCCTTATAGATGATGGTTGAAAAGGATAATAAAAATATAGAAACCCAAACACCACTAAAAATAAATAGATCTTTAAATAAAAATTTACATACATAAATGCTGAGCATAAACTTTCAGAGCTAGAATAAAACTCACGATAACATTCACCTTTTATTATCTTCTAGTTATTGATCTTGTTTAATATAAGTGGCTTTGTTATTGTATAAACAGATTATGATCCTCTACATGCATTGGGAATATTACCCAAAATTGAGATTTTAGAATGGAATTTTAGACCACTTGCTGGTAGAGAGACGGGACTGAAAGATCACACATAAATCAAAATTGTTGTTCCAGCCTTTCCAAGCCAAGCACGATGCCTCTGCAAGAGCCTTTGTGCTGATTCAGGATGATTAAGCAAAAAACACAGCAAACTGGGCCTGCCAGAAATATTAAAGACTACCAAATATGTGCAGGGAGGACATATCCTGACTCCATCTCATTTCTTTGTGCAGCTGGCACTCTGCTAGCAGGTTTGGCTGAAGCCAGCTCTGTGTGTCCTTTCCACTGGCTGCTGGCATTGCAAAGGATCTCCTTCTCTGCTCTCGGGAACAGTAGCTCAAAGTGGTGGACATATGCCAAAAGCTTGGAATAGCCTAAAATTTTGCATTTACTTTGCAAAGCCATTCACACATGTTGCTGGTAGCACAGACTGTAAGAGAGCCAGGCAGTCCTAAGAAACATCAACATTCATGGGTTATTCTAGCAAACCTTCATATTCTATTCAAAATAGATTGTTAAAATATCAAGCTTCCTTCTTTTCATAAGAATTAATATTAGTTGTCTGTTTGCATGTCAATCATCTGCTCAGTGGTATTGTATAGTTTGGAAATGAGCTCATTTACCCTACAATTTAGGTTTATTCTCCAGGACATCCATATCTGAATATAGTACCTGAAGTAACAGAAAAATAGAAGTGGTTTTAGTCAAAATTAAGGCAAATTACCACATAAGGGTAAATCTGGCCACAACATCTGAGATCATAAAAAGGAGAGAGCTAAGAAGTTCCAGGATAGTGGCTTGGACCTGTCTGGGAGTGGGATGATAGTGAAACTGGTTGTATTTTGGCAATAAAGAAGGCTGGGATGATATGCGAAGGTCAGCATTTTCTGCTATGGCTCTGGTTGTATTACTTTTATTTCACTTTCACTTTCTTCTTTCTGCCTAGTCTTGGTATAAAGAAGGAACTACAATCTCATGAATTTTCTACAGATTCTAAAATCCAGTTTAAAAAATGTGAGATCATGGTATACCCATTTATCCTAATAACTTGTTTTTTTCTCTTTACTCCCTATACGGGCAAAGGAAAAAAAGCTGAGGTGCTGCGTGATCTGTTGTGGAGCTGCCCACCTGCCCTATTTAAATTTACTCATTTAAATAACTGCCAGTTGTTAAGCTAGAGCTCTACTTGTTTACTTGTGTAAAGATAAATGCAGGTTTATTTTGATTTTGTGGTCATGGATTCAGTGATTGTCC
>JBCJKH010027595.1:0-11542 GCA_039877255.1 Loriculus beryllinus | reverse complement strand
TGATGGAAAGACTGAAACCACTATTGCATGTGCAGTTTGCCCCTTTAGCCTAAAGAGAACGATTAAGTTCAACTACTTAATGACCACAAATCATGTGGTCATGCTCTGTGCTGCTTTATTGTGTACATAAATTATGGTTTACTGCACTGTACATAAAGTACAGCTTATTGCAACCCAGATTTATTTACATGTGCAAAAGAAGAAGAGGTAGCTAGACAATGGCAGCTGTCATGCATGATGAGATAGCTCAGGAGCATCAATTCATGAAGAAGTCTGTGTGTGTTACAAACTGGGCTGTGTAGGTCCTGGATGCAGAATTAAGCCTCCCTGCTGGAAAAACTTTCCTCAGCACTGTGAGCTCTTGCACTATGAGCTATCTCGAAGTCCCAGAGACCTCCAGATGTTGGGTGAGAGGCAGCAAGCATTGTGAGCCATTGCTTAGCTAGGGAGAGCACAGCTGGTGTGCACAGGAAATGGACCCTGTCCCATACCCTGTTTGAAGGACACCAGACAGACATCAAATAAATGTCTGAGCCATAAATTCCCTACAAAACTTCCTTAGTCTGTCTGCAACTTACTATTTATCTCTGGCTCCCCACCACAAGCTCATAGCCCCTTTTTCATAATCAGCCTGACTTCCCAGCCCTCCATTCCCAGTGACAATGCTGCAGTGTCTCCTGTCCCATGCTAACTTCTTTTGATTCTTCTTTCATCTTCACACAGGCTCCCAGCCTCTAGGAGAACCCCTGAGCACACCCCAATCTTCCCCCTTCTGCTGTCTTTGTAGGACAAAAAAATGATGATGATGTCTCCTTTCCTCCAAAACACTCTCAGATTCTTGTCTGACATTCATCTCATCCTCAGCCAAGCACTTCCTGGAAACCAACGCACCTCTGAATGCTAGGGATTTTTATCTTCTAGCCACAAAGATACTCTGTATGGTAAATATAGCAATTCAACTCTGGAGACATTAAGGTGATGAAAGCACAAAAAACACACCAAAATTTTTTTTGTCAGAAGTCTTATTAGGTGGATATTCTCAACATTCTGTCCTGAGGAGCTTAAGGAGTGCTGGCACCATGAAGCCTCCAACTTGGTGTCATGGGCAAAGTATTGCAGCTAGACTCACAGAGTCATGAGAAGAAAAAAATCACCTAATGAGGCTAAGATGCTCCATGCTGAATTGCAGTATGGCACATGCACACCCCATACTGACTTGTAGTCAGGCTATATCCATACCAGCAAACGTAAACCATTCTTGCATTAGGACTGAAAATCCAGGCCAGCTGGCTGAGAACTGTGCACTAGTGAATGAATCTCCTAAATGAGATGGCAGCAAGCAAACTGCCAGCAAGCAAACAAGGTATGGCTCCTGACACACTCTAGTTGCCAAACCAGAACCAAAAACTCTTTAGAGAGAATGTCAGTTGCAATGAGCTATTTTCATGCCAGAGAATGCACTAGAAGTTTACTTGATGCATAGTCATTTTCCAAACCCAAAGAAGGCTGTCAGGCTCTCTTGGATTTACCAACATAGACTCAGTCTCAGCATCTGTCTTTTCCCCAAGTGGCTAATGATACAGCAACTATCCCAGGATGTGGCAACCACAAAGCTAAGAAAGGTTTGTATTGCATCTTCTGGGAAGGTGGAAAGGTACATACTGACTATTTCCTTCCTATTTGATCTTCCCAAGGTCAGTTGAGACCAATCACCAAAATTGACTTTATCCAATCTGCTTGGGGAAAATTGTTAGTTTCTTCAGTAGAATTTCTTTGATCTTAAGGCTACTTCTGAAGTTTGCTCAGATCTTTAAGACTGCTTCACCTATGGATCATTCTCTGTGTAAACATATTGGCATTAGTAACATTCAGAATTCACTATGCAATCCACACTGAAGTTTAGAGGCAGCTGAATGGAGCTGAATGGATATGTATTTTAAGGACAGAAAGCTTCTGTCTCAGGCCTGCAGAGTTACACATGGAGCAAAATATATGGCAGATAAGAATGACTGCCCTCATCCTCACTTCATTGTAATTCAGGAGTGATTCTCTCAACTTCAGAGTTTACTACCAGCATAATACTAGTATCACAAGAAGAACGGATAGGCCCATAACTGAGTCTGACTTTACAGCCATTCAAGCTAAACAACTTTTGCCAGCCCCAGCTGCACCATCCACAAAAGGTGCAGTCTCCAGTCCCTTTATCTATGTACCTCTGCAGCAGTTACTGTCCTTTCAAGAAGTCTTCAGCTATGCTTAGCACATTGCACCTGAGTAGCTAAAATTATTTAAGTTGCAGTACTTGGCTAAACCAATCTATTTTGACTGACATCATTCAAAGAGCTTTTACTTAAGCTAATCTTCCAGGAGATTGAGAGGAACCTTTAGAAGGTAGATAGCAATCTGTGGTTGAAAATGCAAACGTCTTCCATAGATGCAGCTTTAGGACAGATGCTAGCCAAAGAATAAAACACATGTGCCTTGTGTCAAATGCAGACATTAGAAGACAAAGCAGACCGAAATAGATGCATTCAAAAAAAAAAAAAAAAGGCCTCCCTTTACTTGCTAGCTTCAAACACAGATTCAGATTTAACCTCAGCATTTGATTTCACAGTCAAAGATTAAGTGGAAAAGAAGACAAGTCACAGAACAACTTCATCTGGAAGTGACCTATGGAGATCTCTAGTCCAAGCTCATGCTCATGTCAGAGGTGCCTTGAGAATCAGGTCCAGGTGCTCAGAGCCTTTACTAGTTCTGAATATATGCAGGAAAATGTCCTTCTCATCCCAGCCTTGAGGATCTGCCTTCCCCAACTGGAAGACATCTTTCCTGAGGTTCCACTTTCTGCACCTTTCTATCACCTGTAGTTGGAAGCTGTGAGGAGAGGAGGCACAGGACAGGTGGCCGTTCTTGAACCCTGTTACTCTCCCACACCCTGTTTGCTACTCTTCAGAGCCTGCTTTGACTTTAAGAGATGCTGCTTACCTCCCACTGCCTGAACCTCCTTAGGCCACTGCATCTGCTCCCAAGAGGAGCTGAGGCTGTGGGGGATGTGGGAAGGATAAAAGCAGGCCCCAGATAAGCAGAGCTCATCTTTTCCCTTCCTCTCCTTTCCTGTCCCGGGCAGCACAAATAGCTCAGCTACAACCTGCTCATTGCCCTGATTGGAGTAGTGGCTCGAGCTGATGGCAGTGGCTGAAGAAAAGGCTTTAAGGCATGTGGGGGTGAAGGTGGATGCACCCAGGGACTGGTGGTGTCTATCTACCAACTCAGACTTTCCTCGGGTTGCTTACAGCATTCCTGGCATCTGCTAAGTCAAGCAAGGAAAGCAAGGCACCTGGAGGAAGTGGCAGTGGGTACAAGTGACATAACCTCTTTTAAAAGACCCAGTAAAAGAGGAAAGAGGAAGATGACCAAGGCTGAGACCTCAGAACAGCACCTTTCACATCTGCCTTTCTCCTCCCAGATTTATTTCTAAACATTCTCCTTAAAGTGAGCTCAACCCTCAGAGGGGAAGAAGCTTGTAAGTATGAACTGAAGTGCCATGCTACAGGTGGGGTCTGCCACTTCTCTCCCCCTAAAATACACCTACCCACTCACTAATCTGCCATTTATCACTGTCACTCTATAGTTTAGTATCTCTCCATCATTTACCCAGTTTATAAGCTCAGGAAAGCCATAACTGTGGTGCCAGGATCTTATTTGCTTTCCTTTATCCCCCACTATTGCCAGTATAACGGACTTAAAGGGAAATCACACAGTACTCCTAGCCACTGAAATCCTCCACTCCTACTGAAGATGAATGTACATCTTCAGATGCTGTAAGACAGCCTCTTCTGAAACAGTCATATTCATCTGTATTTCAGACTAACATGACATCAGTGAAATCACAGCCCAGACTGAAGGGTTTGGGTTTGTCTGCTAGCTGCTGGCAAAAGGATCAGTGAGTAGGTACCTTGCTACAGGCCAAATGTACATTGCTGACTCAGGCACAGAATGGGATTTTCAAAGAGCTTGAGGAACTCACAACCCAGATGAAAATAGCACTCATACCCACAGCCTCACTCGGAGTTTTCTTTGGCATCAATAGCAGATAGGGCAGAAGGTCTGAGTTCTCAGACTCGCACACTTGTGTCCTGTCCCCTAGACACTTAACTGAAGGAAAAAGTCACCCATAGCCTTAAGACACAAGCAAAAGTAGGCAGTACTTTATAACCACAAACTAGCACTGTGACATCAGAGCAGCTTACAAATGTGATTATATTTTGTCCTTACACTGGTCTAAGAGTAAGGAAGTATTATCAAAAGGTGGGTCACTGGAACACAGACAAATACTTAACCTAAACTGAAGTTATAGGT
Organism: Loriculus beryllinus; assembly: GCA_039877255.1. NCBI lineage: Eukaryota > Metazoa > Chordata > Aves > Psittaciformes > Psittacidae > Loriculus > Loriculus beryllinus. The sequence goes on along the minus strand of JBCJKH010027595.1, from coordinate 7,183 downwards.
CTCTGGCAGAGCTGGATCTTCTTAGATCTTTAGCTGTGGTTTCCTGACTCCAGCCTTACCTGGACTTTATTTCAGTCTTATACAGAAGGGAAGGCAAGTGTGCAGGTGAAAACCAGAGTACTGCAAGCTTGTACAATGAGTGCTATCAGCAACAAAACTGCTTTGAGAAGTCAATTATGCTCTTTCATTCTGTCAAATCCCAACCAACTTAGGGGTTTATGGCTCAAAACCAGGAGAGAGGCAGGTACTGGGTCAGCAGCTACAGGCGAGCATAGCTCCATCAACTTTTTGCTAGGTACATTATCTGTACCTAGTTGGAGATTGACGGAGTTAGAGAATGCCTTATATGTGGCTATGAAGTTAACAGAAACCTTATACCATCAGTTTTAAGGAATGTAGCTGAAAAGACTTTCCTCCTTTAATTTTTATTGTTTTTACCTTAAATTTGATGTATGCTTTGAACTACCAGTTGAACAGTGAATTCAAAGATGACAAGAGTCAGGGCAAAAGCCAAAGAGGATAAGCCATGAAAGCAAGTCCCATGGGATTACTGAAGAGGACAGAACTGGAGGGTTGGCTGGTGCAAAGCGCCTTCAATCCTTTGAAGTCATTGACTTCCATCTTCCGAGGCAGTTCTTGTTCAAGGCTCTCATCAATTGTTTGGGACCTACTGCCAGGATCACAAAAAGTCCCCAGCCTTAACTGGAGTTCAAATGTAGCAAAAAACCCTCCAAAACAATGACAACCAAAAGCTAGAGGAAGCCTTCCCCATCCTGTGAAGTGCAGAGAGGTCAGAGAAAGGGGGAATAAGAAACAGCCTATTTTTTCACCACCACCAAGGAAGGTTGAGAAGGGACCGCCGCTCCTATGAGAGCTGAAGCCTCTAAGAGATGCGAAATAGCTTGAAGCAACAGCCTGAAATTGTCTTGCAATATCGTTGTCCTCATATTGCCTGAATGGATGATGAAACCACATTGCATTAGCTCCGTGGCTCACTGCAGGCATTGTGCTATAGCTCCACAGGCTGTCATTACGTGTAGAGCTGCCTCCTGCCCATGCTGCCTACATCTTCAGGGCAGAGTACTGGAGATAGTTGAGGGCCAAACTTTTAGCTGGCATAAATTCACAGAGCCCCACCAGCTTCCCTGGGACTCCATTGATTTACAGCTGCTGAGACTCTGGCCCCCGCTATGCTTAAAATCTGAGACAGGCTTTCATTGGACACAAAAGAATACTCTTTGGGACACTATGAAACCTGTGCTGTGTGTGAGTGAGGAGCTAAACGATTCCCAAGATTTTCTGTGAGACATGTACAAGCACACATTGTGCACCGTGCGTGAGCAGCCTCCACCAGACACACGGACACAGAATACGCTCCCTGGGATGTGCCAGGGTGAAGAAGAGTTTTCTAAGTCACTTCATTTTTACTGGAAACTCTGCGCCAGTCCTCCCACATATAACGCACTTTGCACTCCTCGTAACCAGCATTGTCTGAACTTGTGGTATTTTAATAAACGTTCCTGGCAAGCCAAAGACGCTCTAAGACACATCACCTTTGTCCAGAGGAGGATCCCAGCTGAAACGAAGTCCAGAGTGTGTGACCTCTGCTACAAACCAACACATAGGTATGTTAAATGAGTTCCTATTAGAAATAACTGCTCTTCATACTGCGTGGAGTAGAAGGGGGCACAGGCTGTTTAGAGAGTGCACATGGGGGTGACAGATCACAACAAAAAATCCTTTCACTATATGCAGAGGAAAATGAGGCAGCACAAATGAATGCTCCTTTTTTATTTCATAGGGACAGGTTGGCAAAAGCAGATTATTGGGTTTGGGCTGCATGGAAAAGAAGAATTTTCTTTTTTTTCTGGAATCCCGATTCATCTTCATTATTCAGTCACTCAAGCTTCCTTGGAAACAGAGTGCCACTGAGTTATTATGGCAGTCATAGATGTATTCAGCAGAAAAATATACGTATAGAAAGTAAAACTGCTCTCCTTGTGCAGCCCTACTGAGAGACAGCCAGACAAAAGCCTGAAAAAATTGACTGTCTGGCCAAGAATGAAATTGCTGGCAAGTCTGGTTTCAACCCTGCTATTAGCTTTCTTGCAGCTGCTTCAACTACCCAAGCAGTATTGAGATAAGTGCATTTTCTGAAGTCCCTTTTTTTTTTTTTTAATTGAGAGTAATATATTTATTTGCATATTAGCCTATTTCTGATTAATACCTCATCTGAAAGAACTTAGGACCTAACAGTCAGCCATCCTAAAAAAACAAACAGCAACAAAACACCAAAACTGGGCAAAACCCAAGGGAGAAGGCACTCAGAAATGTTCCTGCATTTAGGGGTGAATGTCGTGCTTCCTTCTGCAGGCAGAGCCCTCTCCAGCTACATTGCACATGGGGCAATTCTGCAGTGCCAAAGGGGCAGGATACAGGCAGCTGTGCAAGGGGGGAAGCTGGGGGAGGCAACATGCTCTTGCAAACTCCCTGCTTGATGCTGCACACTTGTGCAACAGGCGGATGGGCAGGAGAAAGCCACAGAGGTGGGTCTGCATCTGCTCGGCTCTCACCCTGACACTGCAGTCACCTCAATGGCACAAGCGGCTGCAAGTGCAAATGTTGTATGCTTCTAGGAGGAAAGGGGGTGCCCTGGGTAAAGGCTCACATCTTGCTCCTGTCCCAGGAAGATCACTACTGAGTACTGATACATCAGGTCAAGGGAGGTCACGCTCAGGGTCCAGACCTCGGGAGCGTATTTTGAACCCAACGTAATGGTAAGGCGTGACATTATGCTACCCTTAAGCTCGCTCGCCTCACAGGCATGTCGTTAAGGTTTCCTCTCTTCAGAGGTGTAAAGCACTTCTGTTGCAAGCCCAGTAAAAGAAGGTACTGTCTAAGGGTGGAACAGAAAAAGTTACAGAAGATTTGCCAAGAAAGTGCCTGCGCTCTTCTCGTTCCAAAACACGGCAGGCTGAGAAAAAAGCTGAAAAGTTTCAAAAGGCATCCAGCGATTGTTTTTTAGGAAACAAAAGAAGCACTTATGGGTTAGCTTTTCCAAGTTGCTGCATTAGTAGATACACTAAACAGACAGCTTGATCCGGATGAGTCACACAGCAGAAGAGGAACAATGACCTGTGTGTTCCTCCAGGACAAATTATTCATTTTTCTCTGTCAATAAAGGCTTTTATTTTTTTTTATATAATTGCATTTGGGCAGCCGATCAGAAGGGTGTGGCTATCAGAAGATCAACCCCTCCCCCAGGGAGTCAAATATTTGGCGAGGTGTCAGAATTTCAGGATGCCCTAAGGCAGGCCACGGCATCTTAAAATAACTTAAACACACCTCGTATCATGCCTGGATGTTGAATCAGCCCAGAGATGTCAATCATGAACTGCCGTTCCACAGCAGTATCACCTCAGTTGCTCTGATCCTCACTTTTGAACTTATAACTTCACTTCAGAAGAGCCAGGGGGGAGCAGCGGTGTATGTGTGTGTGCCTATATGTGTGTGTATGTATGTAATTCCCCAGTCTCCACAATAACAATTCCACCCTTTGAGCCTCCTTGTTGGGAAACAGCCCTTGCAGAACACCAAGTACCTCTTTCACAACAGCTAGCTGCTGAAAGGAGGCGGCACAGCTTGGCAGTGGCAGTAGGAGACAACAAACCTGGGCCTTACTCTTAGAAGTTTATAGGGCTTCTCACTACTGTCAGTATACTGATGTGATTTAACCCCACCGAGCTCGACCCCTCTAACTTGTTCTGAAGTAACTGTTCACCTCAAAGAGGTTAGTTCTTTTAGGGCTTGGCTTGAGATATTAGGTCTGGTTTTCAGTGGACCTAAAGGTTTTGCTGGTATTACATTACACTGTAGTGTTGCTGTTGCTGTGATGGTTATTTATCTGCACTGGAATATTATCTTGCAGACTGGGATCCTGCAGTGCTGGATCCGTATGCAGTCTAAAACCTTACCAACTTTAGTTAACTGCTCAGCTTCTCTGGAGAAACAGTATCTACACACAGCACACAGAAATAAGCATTCAGAACAGATGCTGTTTGTTAAAATATCTGCCATATTCCTTCATACTTTGTTTTTCCCACCTGTAAACTAGGGGTGAATACAGACCTGTACAGAATACTGCAGGATACATGGATGGGTGCAGAGCACTTTACAAGTGTAACACAATGCTGTGTTGCATCGCTCTTCGATTTAGGAACACATGATCTTGTCTGCTTCATCTTGCTGTTATGGCATCCCTGATCTTGGGGTCTAACAAACTGCATGGATTCCCACTGAACCAAGTCTAAGAACTGACTTGAAAACACACAAAAACCCCAACCCCAGATTATTTTGTTATCACTTCTAGGATATGAATAATCCATTGCATATCAGGGTAAGTTTTGGAAATTGGCTTCGTGCTTTTGTTGCGTGACTTGGAAGTCCCCAGGTTATAGGACTTGCCTTATTTTTGCTGACCACTAGGTGGAAGTGCTGTTCCATCGCAGCCCTGCCATCCTGAAGCCCTTTAGAAGAGTCAGCCAGGGATAGAGCAACCCTTGACAAAATCGTTTTCATGTGGAAGCAAAGATGAGGAACCAGAAGCCCTGGTGCCCTTTTTTTCCAAAGTAGAGATTCGGTTCCCGTGCACACAATATCGCAGGAAACATACGTCAAAATCAACACATAATGAAATTATAACAACAAGGCTTGCGACAGCAAGATATAAAACCTGGAATGTGCCTTCAAGAAGGAGAGACAGATGAATTTGTCAAGCATGCCATAACACAAGCCATTTACGAATTATTAGTAATTTATAATGCACTTTCAGAGAAGTGAGAAGAACCTAGGGAGACGAATGGGCTTTCTTGGCTTTTCTCAAAAATGACAAATATCTTTTTTACTCCATTTGCTCTCTCCCGATTCCCAGCTTCCAGCCTCTGCCTATAAGCCCGCTTTAGCACAAGCTAACTCTAGATCTCCTTCTTTTGCTCTTCCTGAAACGAATTCTCTCTTCTAGCAGCTGCCCAAGGCAGTGCCTATCAGAAACCAAGCTATGGAGCTAAAGTCCTTTCCTAAGTTTGTCTGTCCAAAGCAATTTGCCCAACAGCCTCGCTCAGAGCTGACCTAGTAAAACCAGACAAGCAACTCACAGCCATATCCCTCCTCCACGCCGTCTTCTCCCCCTTCCTTATTTCTGCCTTCTGTGCTGTCACTCTCTTCCCTCAGCAATTTAAATTTGCTCACTCTGAAGTCCTGGCACCACCAGGCACCTCATATGTCCCACATGGACCACATGTAGAGCAGGGTAATCCTGAAGGGAGAAACAAGAAAAATGGCAACACAGGAGGGTTAAAGGCAGGCTGAGCCTAGCAAGCATCGTCTAGACTTTCAGTCTCATGATTCAGTGTGTCTGATGTAAAACTATTTAAATAAGTTATGCAAATAGCACGGCAGACAAATAGATTATTTAATATACCAAAAGGAGATAAGGCCCAGGCCTCAATCCTTCCCTGAAGTAAGGCTGCTTTGTGCCATCCTCACAATGCAAACAGCCCTGAGGCCAGAAGACCCAGCCAAGAGAGGATCACCCCAACACAAGGAGATAGCCTCCTGGCTTACAACCAGCACAGCAGCTCCTTCACGGCTCCTCCTCCATCTCCAAAGCCAAGCAAAGGGACATTAATGAGAAATGTCAGTATCCAACTGGTCTCTGCTACCATGTTAACACCTTGAAGACATTGTCATCATCTGGGGCAGCCTTCCTCTGAGCTATGCTGGAGGGTTTGCCTTCAACTGAGCCAGCTGGAGACTGTGACCAGGGACAGAAGTGGCTGGATGATAAAATGAACAAACTTCTTCCTCACCTCTTCACCTTCCGGCAGGGTTAGCCTCAAAAATAGAGTTGAAAATGGCCCATCGGGTAGGGAAACACTTCCCTCTCATTACCTTGTTACCACCTTTAGCATATTCATCTGGGTTTTTCCAGCTTTTAAACTTCCCAAGGCATGGCTACACCACAGCAATTGAATACAGGATAGGCCCTACCAAGCTAGCTTCAAATCACCTTACTTGGGGACTGATAGCAATGTAAACACAGGAGCACAAGGCTACAGGCTGCAAAACCTGATGGAGTGGCCAGCCCTGTGCACAAGCAGTCAGTGCCCGCAAGACCATGGGCAAGTGCAAGGCTGGCTTAAATTTGTTGACAGGAGCAGGAGTTGTTGCAGTGCAAATGTGCCCTTGTGTAACGTGATTTCCACCAGCTCCTCTAGGACACCAGGCCTCCCCTCTGTTTCACAGTGAGGTAACAGCACTTTCTTGACATTCTCCCTCTCTTTTCCTTTGACCATATAGGTCTGACCTGACTGTTCCTACTCTAAAATCAACATGCGGGCAAGTTTAAGTAAAGTTTAAGTAAGGAGTGTGCTGCTGGCACTTTCTGCAGTACCACACCCTCTTGCCTCTTCTTCCCATTCAGCATTCAGATCACTTGTACCTCTCCTGACTACACCTCTTTTATGTTTTTATTTTTTTCTGCATTTTCTTAAGTTACTTGGTATCTGCTCAATCTAATTTTCTCATCCATTTTGAATGGGACCAACCAGTTCTGCTTCCAGACATGGCCTGACCCACATTTTATCTTTGCAGTTGCGTGACCATGTTAATTAAGGACAGTTTACTTAGGTTTTTTTAAGCCAGGAGAGTTAAACCGTCCAGGCACAGGTTTATTCAGGTATAAATATGCTTTTGTACAGGTACAACATAGTCTCCCTCCCACATGGCAATAAAACTGAAGCCAGCACCAGCCTTTTTTCTATACATGCATCAAGTATGAGTGGCTTTTGTACACACACAAAAGCAAGGCAAGTACACGTGGGACCTTCTCCTCTCAGTCACAGCCACTCAGTGGTGGGCAACAATTTAATGCATCGTCTCTCAGCTTGCAGATGACGATAACCAGCTAAAGGCAACTTGAACAAGGAACAGATTTATTCAGACTTCCTCCACTCCTACCTTCTACCCAAATTAATGTTGGAGTAGATAAGGCTGGAGAGAATTTCCCTTCCCTTTTTTAAACCTTTCCACCTTCTGTTAGTTATTTTGAGTTCTGTTTCTTTCCTACCATGTTTCTTAGAGAGCTTGTTAAACGTTGCTGCACTACACACAAGTCTACACGCAT